>CAUYLG010030072.1:0-181426 GCA_963573385.1 Cacajao melanocephalus
AGTGTGTGATGCTCCCTTCACTGTGTCCATGTGTTCTCATTGTTCAACACCCACCTATGAGTGAGAACATGTGGTGTTTGATTTTCTGTTCTTGTGTCAGTTTGCTGAGAATGATGGTTTCCAGATTCATCTATGTCCCTATTTTGTTCTATTCTTAAAGAAAATCTCAGTTGTTTCAATAGAAAGAAACAGGAAATTTTTGAATCACAAAACAGTTGTTTCTCCTGCAGGGATTTAGGAAATAAATGTGTTTTATAGTTGTAATTGAGTTGCTGTAAAAATGAAATCCAGCCTCAAAGCATGAAAACACCTCTGTTCTACAGATGAGGAAACTAAGTCACCATGGGTTTACGTGACTTGCCCATAATCACACAGGGAGTACATGATGAAACTTGGATTCAGACTCATAGTCTGCGTTTTACTTATTATACCAGAAGGAAGAGTGGAGGGTGAGGCTCAATTCTAGGGTGATACATGATGCTAAGAAGAGATAAGCTTAGACAGATGTAGGAAATACTGTTGGTTTCAAAAGTCAAGGTGATAACCTCAGAGTAAGGTGGTGGCTGGGCATGGTGGCTCACACCTGTAATCCCAGCACTTTGGGAGGCAGAGGCAGGCAGATCATGAGGTCAGAGGATAGAGACCATCCTGGCCAATATGGTGAAACCCCGTCTCTACTAAAATACAAAAAGTTAGCCATGTGTGGTGGTACATGCCTGTAATCCCAGCAACTTGAGAGGTTGAGGCAGGGGAATTGCTTGAACCTGGGAGGCCAGGGTTGCTGTGCACTCCAGCCTGGTGACACAGCAAGACTCTGTCCCCCCCCACACAAAAAAATAATAATAATACATAAAGCAGATGGCAAAACTTTCTAGATTTCCTGAAGTGGTACTTTTCAACCTGCTATGTTCAACACCTTAGACTCATCTAGGTTAGTTTTTTGTTATTGTTATTGTGAATGAAAGTCGGCCTAAAGAAAAAATTTTGGAACACAAGACTGGTGCCTGCTAAAGGATAAAGATGGATGTCAAGTGAGAGCCCCCCGACCATCCATTCTTACCTGCTCTAGATCTTGTTATATCAGTTTCTTTTTGCATCATCAATCCCTCACCCTGCCCTGGTTTCTCTTACCCAGCCTACAGACTTCTTTAAATCTTCTCTATCTTTAATATTCTATTCCTTTGACAAAACCTCCCCATCATGCTATCACTCAATTCGCCACCTTCTCACATCCAGTCATTAAGTTCTATGTCTTTAGCATCTTCATGACCACCTCTTTAACCTAGGCCCTTATTCTTGCCTTCTTGATTTTAATAGTCTTCTAATCTATTTTTCTGTCCCCAGTCCTCTTCAATGTCCATACTGTAAGTAATCTGTAATCAATCACTGTCGGGAATGTTTCTTGCCCTTCACAAAGTCCGTCCAAGTCTTCCAGACCCAGCAGGAATGTTGTCCCCTTCCCTAGGGAGGAGGAATTGGCTGCCCCTCATCATACCTCTTTTGCACTCAGTTCCTACTTCTGGTCTAACTCCCCGTGGTCCCCGCCCTGCTGCCCAAGAGACTGAAACTCTTCAAGGGTTTTTCTTGGTATCCTCAGAACCTGGTACAAGGGCCTGGGTTCTAAGAAGTGATCACGAATGTTTGCTGGGTGAATCAAGGGAGTCCTCATGAGAAGACTGATGGATGAATCAATGAAGTTATAGCAAGATGGTTTTCAAAATGAATGAAAGGCAATTTTCTATGTTATATTTTCTTTCCTTTCATTTCAGGTTGGATTTTGGGCTCACTGACCCAGACTATTCCTTTCTTACATTATAGGAAGAAACTTTTTGAGAATAATGTAAGAAAACTAAACTAAAGAGTCTCAAATGAATACTTTTCTTTCCTAGCATAGGATTAATTTTCTACCCGTTAGTCTCCAAACTAAAATTTCAGGAAGCTTCACGTATACTTTGTCAATTGGGAAAAATATTTTTACTTGGCCTCCCAGTAATTCACAGGTGATCTGAGCTGTGTTTGCATTTTTTATAAGATAGGCATTTATAGGCAGCGAATTTCCAAAGCAATTTTAAATACTGACAAAGGTCCTCTATTGGAAATTTCACAGAAGGAGGCAACTGTTAAGAAGAAAGGAAGCTAGCATTTACTGAACCTTAAATACTTGCCAAGCCCTTTCCTAAATGCTTTCACAAACATCTCACATCTCAAAACAACTTTGCGTGGAAGGCAAGACAAGACTGAGATGTGTATCCAGGGCCTCTACCTTCAAGCCCATATCTCCAAATATTTGGTTACACTTACACAAAGAATAGGCTGGGCACTGCCTGTGGGAAGAGCTGAGAAGGAAGATGTTGCACAGGCTTAGCCGTCTCTTTATTGTTTGTGCAATTCAGCTCTGGCTGAAAAGAGCAAAGCAAAATCTTGTATTACCTAGACCTTTCCTGTTTAGAAGGTAGTTTATGCCTAGTTATTATTAAAGATACCTCTTACAATCTCACCTCACCTCTGTACCCCAAAAATAACTGTGTTAGAACATAGGCAAAGGTAGTGCCATGGCGATCCCAATAGCAAGATGGATGTATATTTTTCACGGTCCAGTTTGTAAGCATTCCAGGGCTGGTCTGCTGTCTCCATGGTATTAGGGATTCAGACTGCTGTAGCTTGTTGCTATACCATTCCTAATGCTGGGTTTTCCCTCATGGTCCACGATGGCTTCCTACCATGTCCACATTCCATCTAGTGGGAAGGAGAAAAGGGAAAGAGAGAAGGAGATGCCACTCTCCTTCTCTTTATGGGCATGATTTGGAAGCTGCAGGTATCACTTCTCACACCTTGTTGGCCAAAACCTAGTCAGATGACTACACTGAGAAAGTGTAGCCTTCCCAACCTGGGCATGTGGAAGGAAGGAGAATGGATGTCAGATATCAATTGTTCTCTGCCATAGGTTTATCAAATGTATTTCAACTAGATGTGATACTCTTCATGAAAGGAGTTATGTGTCTGTGTTTCTCCTCCTGTTGTATTTTCAGAGACTCGGAAATATCAAGGAGATTTTGTGTCCCTTTTAGATTGGAATCTTTGGCCACTGCCCAGATAGCTCATCTCTTTAGCAGAGTCAGTGGTCGGTGCTATATTCCCCTCTCACAGATGAGATCAGACAGCACCAGCGAGATGGGGGTGCCTTGTGTTTCTCTGGGTTTTTCCTGGTTCTCCCTTCAAAACTTAGCAAGATAGAGGATTTAGCCATTTAAGAGGAGGTCTCAGATGCTACGCCTAAATAGCTTAGGAGCCACTAATATAGCATTTATATCCCGTGATTAGTTCCTGGATTGTTCTTATTAGTGAACTTTCTGGCAGCTAATAAAAATTAGGATATTCTTTCTGATGCTACTGATGAATCTTAAAATTATTTTTTTGTAATCACTCAATCTCAGCCAGTTCTCTTTCCTCCATTTCTCCAGATCAATGTCTACAGAAAAGTTCTTTGTCTGGGGTTCTCAAATAGCTGTGGGTGAAGCAATTGCAGAAACACTGTAACTGAAGCAGTTGTCAAGTACTGGGAACCCAGTTGTCCTAACTGACAAATCTCATTCAGGGGCGACAGGCTCGGACTCTGCAGAAGCTGGTTATGTCCAAACATTTTCAAGGTTTAGGGCATCAGTGTTTGCTTGGCATTTCCCCTCTTTGTCCTAATTCTGTTCTTTCTAGTCTCTCTTTGTCTTGTCCTAGAAGATATTCTCCAGCTTTAATTTTCTAAACCATTGGAAACACCTTTTTCACATGCCAGCACTAAGGGCTTTACCTTTCTTAACCATTTTCCCCACGTATAAGATAATAACAGTGAAGACTCTCATGTTAATAGGATAGGATATTGAAACATGAAAAGGCTAAGAAACTTGTCCAAGATTATGTAACTGGTAAGTGGCAGAGCCAGGATTCAAAACAGCCATTATCCCCGTTCTATAACTTAGGAAAACTACAGCTACTTGAATGTAAGTAACCTGCCTTTGGCTGCACAACTGGGATTCAAGTTCAAATCGCTAATTCCAGGCCTCCTGCTCTTTTTGTCCGCCATGCTTAGTGTGCAGTATGGCCACCTCACAGGGGTGTGGGCTCCTTGTGTATTACCTGTCATTCTCCTGGAAGCCTTCCCATGCCCCACCCCCAGGTAGGAAAAACTGATTGAATCTCAGCAGAGCAGAAAGGCAGCTGTTGCACATATGCTGCACCATAAGGCGCTATGGAAGTATTGCCTATATTTCATATCCTTGTTCAAATCTCCACTCTCCCATTCACCTGCCAGCATAAGGACTGTGGTTTTCTTTTGCAGGAGGATAATCTGAAATGCTACTTTTACATCAGAAAGCTAAGAGGTTCATATATCCTGCCTGGATGAGAACGTTTTTCAGCCTCAGAGCCTATAAAAACATTGTAGCATGAATGGTACAGCTGAAACAACAGAATGCTGGGAAAATGAGTCTGCAAAATGTACTTGAAATATTAGTCATCAACATGGTGTAAAACACCCTTTTTCCCGTAGAGGGAAGACTGTGCCTGAGAGCTAAGTACACTTTCGCCTGCAGGACTAGGTGAGGAGTATAGGTTTATGATCTACTCTTAACTACCCAAACCCATCTACTAACATGAAGATTAAAGAGTAGGGGATATATCTCATTTCTCTGGGCTTTCCTGACTTTTCTTCAGAGGTGATAGAAAACATATGTGTCATCATACTATAAAGACATTGGAATATATATGTATATACACACACACACAATTTAAACAATTTAAATATAAATAGATTTTATATACACATATACTGTATAATATATTTTATATTTGTAATCTAGTTGTTCAAAAGTTTGTTTATAAATTAACCTGGAAACAAAAGGTTCTCTACTTTTTGTTTCAGCAAAAACATTGAAATGAAAAGTGTAAATAAAAGGAGAAATATGAAATGATAGTAAAATGTGCTAAGGTCATTACTTTGGCTGTCTTCTGGAGAGGTGAATATTGGGGGCAGGGGATGTGGCTTTCATTAAAAATGATTAAAAATCTTAAAAAAAAATCCCCTTGAGAGTTTCTGCAGAATTTCAGCCCAAATTGCCAAAGATTTTTGTTATTAAAGAGACTTGTCATCCTAATCTGTTTAGGTGATGGCTTTGAAATCTCCGTCTGCATTTTTGTCAGGAGAGTTCATGTTTTATAAATGCATTCTGACACTCGGTGAACTGTTCCCCTCTTAGATTTTGGGGCGGGTGATGTCACTGCATCAGTGCCAGGCCGGATGAGCTGTGGGGCCATGAGAATCTTTCCAGCCAATGCCTTAGCAAATGCCTGTCCCCTCTGCAGCTCCCAGCAGTGGTGCAGGGGGCTGAGTCAGCTGAGGTCCACAGCAGCCTTGAACCCTTTTTATAATAATGGATTCAGAGAGCTTGAGTGAGCTGACAGCGTTGAATTTCCAAATGCATTCTAAACACAGGGGATTGATGCTCTGCTTTAATTAGCGGCCTCATTGATCCTCGCACTTGCCCACGTGTCTCTGCCGTGGTGGGTGCATGCCTCATCTAAGTAAACCATTCCTTGGCAAGTCACTTGTCAGTACAGGGCATTTCCTGGATGCCGGCAGGTTGGCCATTCGTCAAGGCGCCAGCATTTGGTGACTGCTGGTGATGGATTTTCATGTTTGTTTTATAAAGAGTTTCATTCAAATACTTTGAAGAACTTTGGCAGCACTTGAGTGAACACAACTCAGCGTGGGACGTGAACCTCGGAGCAGCGGATGGTGCACCATGCCAGCAGCCTGCTCACGCGCTCCTGGGATTGGTGGTTCCTGAAATTCCAAGAGAGCTGGTTGGCCTGGCTGAGCAAGAAGCCGGCGGTTCTCACCAGGGCAGGACTGGCTCCCACAGGTGTTCTGGCCATGTGGGCTTGGCACTAATTCAGGAGCCTGGAGCTGAGTCTTGTTGGAGTTGCAGAGTGAAGGATACTTGCACAGAACTCCTAGAGGTTCTGGGGCCAAAAGATTTCCAACTCTGAGAAGTTTTTCAGGATTTTGACCTAAAACTAATTGGCTAAAAGTCAGCGCTGGGGCATTCTCTCTGGTGAATCTCAATGCAAGCCTGATTGAGTAGAGTGAGCACTGGATTAGGAGTCCTCAGGAGAGAAGAGTCTGGTGCTTGCTCTGCTTCTACCTGACTGCGTGACCTCGGCCACGTCCCTCCCTGGGTGGCTACAGTGTGCAGCAGGTAGATGAAAACTTCTCAGAGTAGCCAGTTTGGGGAACCAGAAGCGGAGTTCAGGGGTGAGGTGGCTTTGTCCACATGCAGCAGCACACTGTTAGCTGCGTTATCCCCGCACTGCAGCTGTCACTGAGAGGGACCTGCAGCCACATGGCAGGCAGGAGACACCTCATGGAATGTGACAAATGAAAAATTTTAAAACGACATTTACTTTTACAAGTCAGACATTTAAGCAGATCCTTTTTATGGAGCATTTTCAATTTTTATATCACCTAAGAGACTTCTGCATTTCTCTCAATTCTTCTTCACATTAAAAATGAATTATAGTCTCATCCATTTTCGAAAAGAATTTTGGGGAATTTGTAAAACAGACAAAGGCCACGTGCACCCTGAGACAGTCCAGTCGCCGAAGTGAGTTTCTCCCTTTGATTGATATACTGGTACTGGCAACAGAGGAAAAGAAATAAAATGTCAACCTTTTAGTATGAGCCTAGTGCTTCTGACCATCTGTAAATATTTTTACTGTCCCTCCCACTGTTTAATGTGTTTTTCAATGTTTGTTTAGGGAAAGTCATGTGGACAGGAATGAGGAAACAGTGGTTTCCTCGGGGCCAGCATCCTGAGCCTAGAGTGCCCAGGCAGCTGCGTGATGGATCCCACGACTCACAGCCGCCATTTCATGAAGGCTTTGTGCCAGGCACGGTGCCTGTTCTCATTCATTTAACTCTCACACGGCCTTGTGTGGAAGGCACTGTTTTGTCATCTGCATTTTTCACATGAGGAATCGGAGGCTCTGGCAGGTTAAACAACTCACCCAAGGTGTACTGCTCAAAACTCCAGCATCTGGTCCAGAGTCCTTGCTAGAGGCTGGTCTTCTTTCCTGTTTCCTCATGGCACTGGGCTGGCCCCCGACCTTTCTGGTTTTTATTATATAGGGTCATGACTGACGGTCTCAGCAGGCTCTGTAAACTATGCTACTACATGTAAGTTTCTTGAGATGAGGATCCGGGCTCAGTTTTATATCTAATAGATATTAATATTATATTTGCTGGATGACTGAATTGAATGGAATAGTTAGGCCTCTGTGCATTCTGCACTTCAGAGAAGAATGAAAAACGGCCAGCTTTCTTCATGCTCTGCAGCACCAGTTGGGCAACGTCATTCTCCCCTGGCCAGTCGGAGAACGTCAGATTCCAGAATTTTGCCATCTTGGGGCTCATCCAGCCAATAGCAACGGACAGTGTAAGGAAAAAAGCCATCATTCTGGATTTATCTGGATTGAGATACAGTTGCTTGTGGCTCCTACAATAAGTGCTTAAACTAATTTTGGAGTTTTTCACCCGATACTGTCAGACATCTTACAAATGGCCATAAACAAACCAGAAAGCACCAGGAAGATGTAAACAGGCCTGTGAGGGACCTGGAAACTAGATTTTATGAAGAACCAGGGAAGGGACTGGGAACATTTATGTTCGAATGAGAAGCTTTCATCTGCATGAGTCATATTATAATTCATGTGGTCTTTTATGAATCAGTAAATTAATTTGTAGACTCAGTTCACAAAGTTCACTTTCTCAGTACTCCCTGGCACATTGAAATATGGGACAAAATATCCTCATCACAGTTATTTTAAGAAGTTAGAAAGCAAATACTGTATATAACCTGTATCAATTCTCTAGAACACAGTCAGGAATTTGATTCTTTTATTCACGGTTATTTTCCCAGCATTTAGAGCCATGCCAGACATTGTTTAGGTGCTGGAAAATATTTGTGAATGACTATAAATAAATGAAGTGTGTGGATTGCTTAAAAACACTGACTTCCTGAGAGATCTCATTGTCTTCACTATTGATGGCTTATTCTAGCAGTTAAAATTTTTTTTAACAAAAGTGATGTTTTTTTAAAACAATAAAATCTTCGACAAAACGAATATACAGCTAAAAATATTTAAATTAATGTTTTCCTTATTTTACAGCTAGTCAATGATAACAATAAAGCTGTTATGTGACAAACCAAAAATCTGAAAGCCAGGACTCTGAGTGACAGTGGCAGCCGTATAGCAAAATCCAATTTATTTCTGCGTTTTATTTTGCTTGCTCCATATTGTATCAAGAAAATATTGGTTTACGCAGAAGTAGTTTGTTTGGCATCTCAAAATACTCTTCAATGAAACTGACTGGGGAAGTTGAGAGAACTAATAGAAAATATTTGTTTCCAAGTGATATCATTAATAGTACAGTATCTATTTGCTCACAAACAACATCATCCATTCGTCAACTGTGAAGTGCTACAAGCTTTACACAAGTGGTAAGAGTATTTACAAAATGGATCCAAGCTAGGCATTCATTTGTTACTGATAACTAATTAGTCAACATGCCAAGAAGCGTGAAGGAGGGTGCCCGGCAGGTTTGCCTGATCCTTGCCTAGATCTCTGCTCTGGAGTGAACTTGGATGTCTGCACAAATGCGTTCTCCCATGCTTGCAGAACCTTGGAATTCCAAAAAACATTGTTGGTAGGAGGGAGGGAGTTAGGTAGGTAGCATGAAAGCTTCATTAGTCCTTATAAATGGGACTTTGTCCCAAATAGACATTTGTTCACTTGTACATTCCCAAGTGTCTGTTGAGTATCTACTGTAAAGAAAGGGCTCCTCTTTATGGGGCTTAAAATCCAGCTGTATATATAAAACCTATGTTAGGGAAAATGGAGCAGCCAATACAAATAGGATAATGTAGTTCAGATTACTTTGAAGGAATACGAAGAGTAATTGGTGTGGGGTGGAGATGGTTACTGAAGGTTTCCCTACTTCCCAGTTCTTTGAATTGTTTTAAAATAGGAATATGCTTTGCACTCATCACGTGGCTGTATATACATACACATCACGCAGAGTCACTGTTTTTCAGGAAGGATTTAGTTATATAAACTCTGAAAAGTCAAGAGCAATGTCAAAGAAGAACATTCTTTGACTCAGAGCTTTTGGGTTGGGCTTAACCACATTAATGACTGGCTCAACTTACTCCGGATCAAAGTGAAAACATATATTAGCTCAGTTGGTCTTTAAAATGTTTCACACATCATGAGTGCTTTGAGTGACGGGGCACACTTTCTTCTACCCGATAACTACAGGCTTATTTGAATTTGAATTTACTGACAAGTAAATACGTAAGTTGAGTAGTTGGAGCTAAGGGAGTTCACAACCCCTCAATGGGAACGTTGCTTTTTTTTCTCCTCCCAGTGGTTTGAGAATATGGAGGTAACCTGAGAAATAAGGCAGAAAAAACAATTTGAAATAAAATAAAACGTTTATAGATTTAAGAGCATGAATAAGCATCTGTTTCATTTGCAGATGTTATCACTTTTCCACAGGAAAGAAAACTCCGTGATGTTCATCCCTCCTTCTCTTTCAGGCTATGGCTGTATCATCATTGTTCAAATCATCATGACTTCCAGGAGGTAGAAAAGAATTAATCACTTAATTATTAATCACCTGTAATTGGAACTGAAGACTATAAAATGTAAAGGATGGGAAGCGAGCAGATTAGTGGAATGGGAAAGGAAGGAGGGCTGGGATAACTGCTTTGGGGTTAACCCTTTGATAAAGCAACTCTTCTCACCTGACTTCCTGGCTGTCTCTCTGCCATGTGGCTTCCCTGGTATACTCCCGCGGGAAGGAGGAGATGTGTAAGGAAAACTTGGTCGTGGGAGAGGGCTGTGCTTTCCTGGTC
The DNA here is from genome assembly GCA_963573385.1 of Cacajao melanocephalus. Lineage (NCBI taxonomy): Eukaryota > Metazoa > Chordata > Mammalia > Primates > Pitheciidae > Cacajao > Cacajao melanocephalus. The sequence goes on from CAUYLG010030072.1 coordinate 9,966, forward strand.
TAGCTGGAGGCCCAAATCAAACAGCAGGTAGAAGGTCAAGTAAGGTCAATACCAACCAGCCCAGGGAGGCAGCAGCTGCTCTTTTGCCTCGAGTGCTTTTCAATTTGGAAGAACCGAGAAGAGCAGCTTCTCTCTCAAGCACTGCTTTCCCAGGCTTATGAATTTCAGAACCTCTTGTACTTTCCGCTGCTTTCCCAACACGGACTTGTTTCAGGCTTCCCTGCACACAGATTGCAGTGATGTGGGCAAACAATTTTGACAAGATATGCAGCTTTGAGAAAAAAGCACTTTAGGCTTTCAAGGACATGCACTGTTGTTGGCCTCTGTGGGGGAGGTGGTGGGAGCTAGGTCTTAAGCACCTGAGAGCGACCCCCAGGTCTGGAGTGCCTCCCACGCAGTGGGCCCAGGCGGTCAGTGAGTGCACAGTCAGCATCTCCAGCTGAGCTCAGCTCAGAATTGAAACCAGCAGATAGTTATTTTCTGTCTCGGCTCTAGAAGAAAGAAAAAAATGCATATTTTATCCAAGCATTTTTACTCATAATTCTTATATCTGAGTTCCCAAATATTTATGGACTTTTAATTTAGTTTTTATTTTTAGATTCAGGGTCTCAGTCTGTCGTCCTAGCTGGAGGGCAGTGGCGTGATCACAGCTCACTGAAGCCCGGAGCTCCTGCGCTCGTTTCCTCCTGAGTGAGCCTGCTGAGTAGCTGGGACTACAGGCGCGCGCCACCACCGTGCCTGGCCGGAACATATTTGTTGAACACCAACTTGTGTGTAGAGTGCTGTGGAAGGATGAAGAAGAAATTGAAGCTCTTCACTCTGTCGTTGAGAAACTACCATCTAAATTGGAGCTGAAAGCCTGGGAAAATTCATGTAAATGCTTATGACATAGCGGAGAAAGGACAAATGAGCAGTTCAACAAAGAAAGGGGAGGGACAGGATACTTTGTGTTTCTTTCCATTCTGACATTCTAGGGGCTGCCTTTCTGCAGCAAACTTCCCATGCTTTCTTTTTATAAGGTTTTTGCCCACCTATTAATTTTCTTCAGCCTTCTCTGGTTGATCTTGTTCTGATTTAGTTTCCTTTTGGGCAAGGATGTGGGTCTAATCATTAACTCAGCCTCCAAGTTTGTTGCCTTCAAAGAGTAACTCCTTCAGTCCAGGGGCCCGCAGTGGGGAAAAAAAAAATCCAACACTTTTAAAGGAAAGCAAAAATAAATAAATAAAATAAAATAAAGTAAAATTTTGCTCTTTGAAAATAAGAGAAGGATAAAATACTCTATTGTCTGCTTTTAAAATTAAAAGGCTCTACTTTATAACTGTATGCAGCACTTTACTGAATACATATATGACTAATGATGGAATAAATTTCAAGACTGTATTTTGGCCAGTGAAAGGAAAGATGCTGTAGAGGAAATGTTTAGATGGGGAAATGAAGACTCAGAAAAGAGGCAGATTCAACCTTGATATTTTTCAAAGTCCTGAAAAACAAATTCTGCAAGGTACATGTGTAGTTCCTGCGTGTAGTACAGAGTGGTGGCACAGAGTGGTGGAAACGCCATGTGTATTGGGGCCAGGGAGACAGGCATGGAGTCCCAGGGTGTTCTGGGTAATTTTCAGCAAGTGGCTTCTACTTTCAGCCCCAGTTGCTTGGTGTGGTTATCAACCAGCAATGAGAAAAATGTGCATGAAATAACTGGCACAAGAGAGACCTTAAGTAAATGTTAAAAGCAAAGTCTCGTTTGCTTTATTTTGGTGTCCATTGGCATGCAGAAAGTGAAAATGCAAGCCCTTAGATAGGAGTTTGCTTTCTTGTGGTAGCATCTCCATTGAAAATAATCTTGCTGGTTAAATATCCATTGGCACTCATTCTTGACCTCTGGAATGATGCCAGCCTGGGGAAGGCCTCTCCTGGGCTCCCATAGGCCTCTGTGTATATTTGTGTGAGGGTGCAAGGAGCCGTGGCTTGGGAGCTAGCCTGACAGGGGCATGTAGATAGCTTTCCTTGCTGGGTAAAGCTAGTAACCTTTTTTTAGCTTTGATTTTATCTGTAAAATGGAGATAATAGCACTGTCTTTGGAGAGGTAGTGTTGAATGTATTAGGTGATGCATGAGAAGACTGTGCTCGGGAAGTAGTATCCACCACTATGTTGTCACAGGGAGCCCATTCTTCCACTCAGTGTCCTCCTTGGGCATCTCCAATGATATGGGAGCTGGATGCCCTATGAGGGAGACAATTTCATTTTTTCATTGTTTTCGCATCAAATGAATGTGAGAGTGATGGAGAGGGAGAGGAAGCCAGGAGAGCTGGGACTCAAGTTGGTGAAGAAGTATCTCGGCTCTGGGGCTGGTTCCCAGTAAAGGATGAATAGCAGGCAAATGCGCATTATTCAGAGGTATGAGGCTGTGTTTGATATCCTAGATGCTCCAATGGTGGGAAGGTGGTCCATGGTAGTGAGAAGATTCCGGCCAATGCTGATACTTGCAGTCAGGTGGATCAGCCTCCATGTGGTTTCGTTTACTTGTGTTCAGTTTATTTTAGGATGCTAAGACCGTTGGATTTATTCATCTTGACAATATTCTTAAAACAGTGTCTATTCTTCACCTCATTTTGCTTTTCCTTTTAAGTCTTTTGTGCATGCTCCCTCTGATATTCAAGGTCACAGCAGTTTGCTGGGCTGTGGTTGGATTTAGGTATTCCTTTACTTCCCCTCATGCCCTGCCTCTACTTCAACATGTCAGCTATTGTTCTCTTGATCAGGGTCTTAATCTTTTTGAGTCTGATTTTTGTCCCTTGTCATGAGTCACTGAGGCATCATACACCAGGATTCAGACAAACATCCTACTCCTTTTGGACTGAAGATCTACAGACTCACAGAGCAGAATGGACTTCAAAGCCTGTGTCCATGTATAGCCTGATTTCGTAGTTAAGAACCTAAGGTCAGTGTGGTTTAGTGAGTTGCCAGAGCCCATTGTTTGCTTCTGCTAGACGCCTTTTCTTCCATAGCATGAGTTCTGACAGGGAAATTCTGAATGGGAAACTGCCATTTCCTCCCAGTCCCTTCAGGTGTCCACCAAGGATGCTGGCATCATCAGGCATATCTACATTCTCAGTTTCCTTTGACTGCACCATCTGCTTCTTAAGGATTTAACACTCTTAGGTGGGGTCCGGCAGTGCTGGCAGCTTCTCACTCACATCCAGCAAGAGGGTGTCGTGCCGTCCCTGCTATTTCCACTTCAGAAGGCCTGGAATCATCATCTAGTAGAAAACATCTTACTTACAGACTTTCTTTCTTTCTTTCTTTCTTTCTTTCTTTCTTTCTTTCTTTCTTTTTCTTTCTTTCTTTTTTCTTTCCTTCTTCCTTTCTTTCCTTCTTTCCTTCTTCCCTTCTTTCCTTTCTTTCTCTTTCTTTCTTTCTTTCTTTCTTTTCTTTCTTTCTTTTTCTTTCTTTCTTTCTTTTCTTTCTTTCCCTCCCTCCCTCCCTTCCTTCTTTCTTTCTTTCTTTTTTTCCTTCTTTCTTTCTTTCTTTTTTTTTTTTTTGACAGAGTCTCACTCTGTCACTCAGGCTGGAGTCCAGTAGCGTGATATTGGCTCACTGCAACCTCTGCCTTCCGGATTCAAGAGATTCTCCTGCCTCAACCTCCTGAGTAGCTGGGATTACAGGCACACACCACCACGCCCAGCTAATTTTTGTATTTTTAGTAGAGATGGGGTCTCACCATGTTGGCCAGGCTGATCTCAACTCTTGACCTCAAGTGATCCACCCACCTCGGCCTCGCAAAGTGCTAGAATTATAGGCTTGAGCCACCACGCCCAGCTGCAGACATTCTTTTCTCTCTCTTTCCCCTACTATTTGCCAGTCACTTGGTACCAATTTCTTCTTCCTCAGATTCTTTTTCCTTTTGGCCTGTTTTCTGACGTATATATTTTTTCCAGAGTAACTTTGTCATCTCTAATAAACTAAAGGTGGAGAGACATGTTTTAAGCTCCATATTTTATTTTATAGATATTTAGGAGCTACTTGTCCTTGGTAGTCAGCCTCATCTGTGAGCCTCAGTGGACCCAACTGGAAAGTGAGAACATTACTTATCTCTTAGGATGTTGTGAAGATTAAAGACACTCACTTGATCTCTTTAGTTATAAAACTAACCTTGCCCTCAAGTAGATGATAAGAGAAGCAATGAAAATAGATGAGATCTCAGATAGAACAGGTAGGAAGAGAAGTTGTGCAACGATTGAACCTCGGAGAAGATCTGCTTTTATTGGATAGGAGAAAGAGTCCATGCAGGTTGGAGCAATTTCAGAGTCAGGAAGATAATTCTGGAGTTCTGGGGAGAAACAGGTGAATAGATATTTGGATATCTGTAGGAATGATAGTGCAGATGATTACAAGTAAAATAACAAACCCCGGGCAACTCGGTATGTATAAGTAAAAAGGAATTCAGTACTTCGGGTAATTTTGCTAAATCTTAGGAATGGTGTGTGCACAGTGTTGGTTGTCACCTAAATTCTGTCTTCCCTTCTTCCAGTACACATGGCTGCCTAGCCAGAGACTATGTTTCTCAGCCTCCCTTACAGCTGGGTGTGTCCATCTGATGAAGTCTTGAATATAAAAAGAAGGGATTTGTGCAACCACTGCCTCATTTGCTGAAAAAGAAATTGTTCACTATGAACTTCCTTTGTTTATTAGTCCTGTGGGGTGGAAACAGATTTGGAGGAAACCCACTTTGACCAAGCAGATGAGGACAACGATGATGTAGCAACATTGGCTTGGAAGGTGTCTGGGCTGATGAGTGGTATTGTGATCAGAATTGTCCCATCAGCTGAGATTGGGTGCACTTTTGTGCATAAAGTGTCAGAGAGACCTAAACTTGTCAGAGAGACCTAAACTTCTATCTTATTGTTGGGAGAAAACCTCTTATATTTGCTTTGTATTTACGCTAATGAATACTGAAGGATTTTAGACATGATCTGTTGGGAGAGTCACTAGTTTCCAGGTAGCTTCTGAAAAAGAGCCTTGTGGGTGTTCAGAATCAAAATTCTGAGATACAGCTGCTGGGAGGCATGAGTACTGAGCTTTTGCTCTTCCTGAGGATCCTCTCCTGTGGTTTTCAGGCTTTTTGATACCCTCAACTTCTCATGTGAGTTAGCATCATGTCACAATGCTGAGGGCAGCTCCATGGCAAAGTGTTGCTGTGGCAGGAAGAATGCCCCTCCTCAGGGGCACATATTTCTGTGCCAATTGTTAATGCTTAAGAGGGTTGTCAGAGTCAGGTGTCCTATGGGATGTACATTGCTGTTCAGGGAACATCACAGCTGATGTTGTGAAAATAATGCTAGGTAATTGTTTACTGCCTGTGGTAGGCAGAATAATGGCTCCCCAAAGATGTTCATGTCCTAATCCAAGAACCTGCATGTTAGGTTACATGGTTGCTGTGGTCTGAATGCTGGCGTCCCTTCAAAATTCATATGTTGAAACCTAGCTCCCAAGGTGACGGTATTGAGGGTGGGGGCATTAGACAGATAATTAGGTCATAAGAACTCCACCCTTATGAATGGGACTAATACCCTTATAAAAGGGGCTTGATGGGGCCTGTTTATCCCTTCCATCATGTGAGATCATATAAAGTCACATAGAAGGTGCCAATATGAGAAACCAGCCCTCACCAGGCACTGAAGCTGCTGGTGCCTTGATCTTGGACTTCCCAGCCTTCAGAACTGTGAACAATAAATTTCATATTGTTTATAAATTACCAGGCCTAAGGTCTCTTGTAATCGCAGCCTGAAATGGACTAAGACAATGGCAAAGGGGAGTTAGGATTTCAGATAGAATTAAGGTTGCTAACCAGCTGACCTCAGATGGAAAGATTATCCTGTGTTATCCAGGTGGGCCATTGCCATCACATATTTTCTTAAAAGTGGAAATGGGGATTGGAAAAGAGAACCAGAGAAATGGCAGCATGAGAAGAACTGGGCCTGACCTTCCTGGCTTTGAAGATGGAGAAGGGGGATTATGAACTAAAGAAAGTGTAGGTGGCTTCTAGGAGCTGGAGAAAGCAAGGAAACAAATTCTCCTTTGCAGCCTCCAGAAGAAAACCAGCCCTACTGGCACATTGATTTTAACCCAGCGAACCTCATTTTGAACTTCTGCCTTCTGGAACTGTGAGATAACAAATCTGTGTTGTTTTAAGACACTACATTGTGGAAATTTGTTATAGCAGCCATAGAAAATGAATACACTGCCTTAATAATTAGCAGAGGTGATTATTAGTGTTCAGAGACTTAGTTCTCAGACCCAGATCTTTTTAGGGATAGATAATTTTCCAACAATAAGTTCTGGGAAGAGATCAGAATATGACCACAAGAACAAACAGGCAGTGATAGGTAGAAACCCAAAGCGATAGCATTACACCTCTGATCATGCTGTTGCATTTAAAGATGTTTCCCTGACCCCAGCTTTTTCCTTTTTATCCTTCCTGTCTAGTCTTTCCCTATTTTAAAAATAAATCACAAGCCTTCCATAAAATGCTGTGACCTTTGTGTATATCCATTTATAAAAACATCGTGAGATTGTAGGGGTAAGAATCACTAAAATATTAAGGAAAAGAAAAATCATAATGTTTTTAGGTTAATACACTGAGTAAAATTAGAATCAGTTGATTACTATAAGAACATGAAAAATAAAGAAATTTTAATGTGGTAGCTTAACCTTCAAACACAACAATTTAAGCATATTTATGTCATTTGAAATTATACATGGTAAAGTATGCAAAACTATAAAACGACTAATTTGAATATCTAATTTGAATCCACACCATAGGGTATAGTTTATTCCTAATTTAGGAGTGTACATACTAAGTATAAATACGATGCCTGTTAATCTTAAGTGCTGAAATAGATGTTTGAGTCAAAGGACAACTTCCATTAGCCAATGTTGTTATTATATTTTTAAACCTTAGGCTTTTCAGAGAAGCACAAGAAATGAAATAGCAGCACTTGGTTTCCCAAGTTCCAGACCTTCTAGCAACTAGAAATTAACTAGAACTTGTTACATTGTTTAGGGAACCAATTGAGAAAAGTAAAAAAGGTGAAGTTCACAGTTTCATTAGGGGATGTGTGTTCAAGAATAATACTAGTAAAAAACCAATATCTTCTCCCCAATATGTATAGCAGCTTAAAAGAGAAAATTGTTTTTATTGTATAAAATGAAGCATAATTGATTTAAGCTTTTTCTTATAGAATATCCCATAACTAAAGAAAAATAGAGTGCAATGCACTGTGTTTAAAGATAAAGGCACATCTTTTGACCTATCTAGATTTGGAGACTATACATCTTTGTACACATATCAGAGAAAACGAGAGATAAATGACAAGTGCAAATTTTGAAAACAGATAGAACATAGGGAATTAGAAGAAACAAAAGCTGATGTCAAAAGGTTCCAAGGAAATTACCTATGACATTTAAAAACATGTTGCTTTTTACAGTCTTAGAAAAAGTCAAAGCAAGAAAACCAAAAATCCTCGTATGTCAATTCTATGATTGTTTTATATAAAAGCCCGTTTTTGAAACATTGGCAGCTTTCTCATGCTCTCTATGATCTTTATTGAGTTAAATCTCTTCATGTATCTTTAGGAATAGATAAACTTTTTCAGGTCACTGAGGCAATGATTTTTGGGAAGGAAAAGTCCAGAAAAATCTGGAGTCCCAGGGGTTTCTTACTCCCTAAGACTAGTTTACCTTTAGTCTTCGGCAATTGTCAAAATTACCATTTAATTGTTCCTATAGGTTATGGCTTCAGCAACTTCTGCTCTAGTTAAGCAGATCTTATGGATACTGACTGCTTTGTCCTTCTGGATATGCCTCTCTCCAAATTTTGGGGTGGCAGTTTGTTTTTGCAACTTCGTTTACCTGATAGATTTAAGAAAAGTTTTTGATTTTTCATTTTGTCCAGCTTTTCCTTGTAAGGGTGGGAGTGACAACTCCAAGCTCCTCACATGTCAGAGCTGAAAGCACAAGACTCAACTTGCATTCATTTTTAAAAGTTTTATTTTATTTTAAATTGATGTGTAATAATTGTTCATATTTATGGTATATACTGTGATATCTTGATACATGTATACAATGTATAAGGATCAGATTAGGATAATTAGCATATCCATCACCTCAAATATTTATCATGTCTTCTTGGTGAGAACATTCAGTCGTCTCTTTTAGCTGTAGTCATGTGCTGCATTACAACATTTTAATCAATGACTAGACCACATGTACGGTGGTAGTCCCATACTATATTTTTACTGTGCTTTTTCTATGTTTTCATATGTTTAGATACACAGATACCACGTGTTACAATTACCTGTAGTATTTAGTACAGTAACATGCTGTACATGTTTGTAGGCTAGGAGCAATAGGCTATACCATCTAGTCTAGGTGTGTAATAGACATACCATCTAGGTTTGTGTAAATATACTCTATGATGTTGGCACAAGGAGAAAATTGCCTATGGTGCATTTCTCAGAATGTATCCTCATCTTTAAGAGAAGCATGACTGTATTTTGAAACATCTCATATGTTCTTGTGAACTGTAGTCACCTTACCTGCCATGGAACACTAGACCTGATTCCTGCTAACTGTAACTTTGTACTTGTTGACCAACCTGTCTCTGTCTTTCCCTCCCCACAACCCCTCCCAGATTTTAGTAACCAATATTCAACTCTCCACTTCTATGAGATAAAGGCTATTACATTCCACATGAATGAGATAATGTGGTATTTGTCTTTCTGTGTCTGACTTATTTCACTTAACATAATGGTAGACACTGAATTTTGAATGATAATGTATTTCATATACAATGCTGAATTGAGTTCACTAATATTTTGTTTGGGATTTTTGAATTTATGCACATGAATGAGATTGGTCTATAATTTTCCTTTCTCATATTACCCTTGTTTGATTTTGGTATGGAAAATTTATAAAATAACATAAAATTTATTGTCCTCTCTTTCTTGTATTTTCTATACTCTGGAAGAGTTTTCTTGTATTTTCTATACTCTGGAAGAGTTTGTATAAGACTCAAATTAATTGTTCCCTAAAAGGTTTGTAGAAATTGCCTGTAAAATTATCTGGACCTATTGTTCTCTTTGTGGGAAGATTTAACTCTACTTTATGGCTTTTATGGTTACAGTACTACTTGGGTTGTTAACACCTTGGGCATGTTTTGGTAAGTTATGTTTTCTAGAAATTTCTTCACTTAGTCTTCAAATTTATGAGCACAAATTATTCATTACATTTTCCTATTGGTGTATCTATTTTTTTTTCTGGTGTCTTTCCCTTGTAGAGAGGATTATAAATGAGCCAGAGATAATTATCTTTAGGAAATTTCTCTGGTAACCCAATGTGTGATTAGGTCAGGGCTGTTTTTTCAAAACATCTACTCCCTGCCACCCTCTAATCAGGTTATCTGTTAACAACTCCAAGAGTCACATCAGACTCCAAATATCTTCTGTCATTCTGTAGCATATGTTGAGAATTGGCCTAGACTATGCCTGAGCCTATAGATTTAAAAAGGCTTTAATAATTGCATCGTTTTGATATCTTAACATTTGATGAAGGTCTCTGCAACCAACTTGGCTAGATTCAGCATGCAGCACTCCAATTCAGAGGCTGCATTTAGACACAGCCTGTGAATCCAAAGTAACATGAGCAAAGTTCTAGTCACGCCATAGTTTGTGGCTGCCAAAATGTGGACACGGAAGCAGTTATTTTAAAACTTGATAAGCAACACAGCATTTTGCAGAACTATGGAATAAAAGGAATATTGTGAGTTGCCCAACTGGGAAAGCATTTGCAAGATTAACATCCTGATCATTGAATGCTCCTTACCTGATCACAGGATGTGTAATTTAGGTATTTTTTTACAGCATAATTTATATTTTAAGCAAGGTAATTTTTTTTCAAGCATGATTTATGTTCTAGGGACTTTTCTATGTTTGGTACTTTATTCTCATGAGATTTAGTAATCTTTTGTTTAAAATGAGAATATATTTAATTTTCATTTTTAAGTATAATTTATATACAAATATAGATTGATCTATCTATCTATTTATCTATTCATCCATCTAGCAATCATATATTTAGATACCTAGATGCCTCAGTATAATATTCTTGTATTGCATTTTTTTGAGGGGGGTATAATTTATACACAAGTTAAATTGGGAAGTTGGAAACTTCTTCAGTGTTCATGTAATGTTTAATTTAAATTATTTCCAACCACAGCCCAAGTCTCATGCTGCTATGGACAATCTGTGTTTCTTGGTATATGTTCCAACATTTTATTTAACAAAATAGAAATAGAAGAACAAATATAAAAGCGCCAAATGTGAAGTATAGCTAGAAGGCTTTGACAGACATAACAGCAAAGCTACTTTATCTTTACAGCATTTGATTCAGGGACACTGTAACTCAAAAGTTTTCATCTTTGAGCATTTAATTCTGTAATTCAAAGAACAACTCAATACAGCATAAAAAGGAGAAATGTCCAGTTCAGTCCTCATGCACATAAATCTGACAGTGTAAAATGACATCAGCTCTAGCAAATTCGGTCTTGATTTGATTCTGATTATTTCCAAAGAACCTCCTCTTGACCCCTCTTACCAACTTCCTCATTTAGTCAGAATCAAGGATATTAACTCAGCTTGGAAAAATAATTATTGATGATTAAAAATATATACTACATCAATGAAATATGATGTTGAGATCTTCACGGCACACATTTATAAATGAAGTGAACCACATAAAAAAGCTAAAATTTCCATTCATTTAGCAGTTAAAATGGAGACACTAAGCATTAAGGAAAAAGCTGTCTGATATAATAAAAAACATTCAAACCAAGTCACAGATTTTCTTCCCCTACTCTTGCCGACCATCTTAACCAGTTAAAAGGAACAGAACTGTGTCTATGTTGGTAAACTGGGATAAACCAGCACATTTACATAAAATTTTTATAAATATCTCATGACTCACCTTTGCTCATATCTACAGCACAACAAGAATAGGGAATCACCTTACTCATTGCATTCACTTAGTTAAAAAAAACTTTGGTAAATCAGACAAAAAAACCCAGTTTTTCAGTACACCCACCAGGCACAGCATAAATAAGCTCCTAAGGAGCTCATTAACCCTTTTAGGTCTCTGGGAGAGCTTTGTTACTTAAATGAGAGGGAGAAAGGCTTTATGATATATTTAGCTAAGTCCAAACGAGTGACCTGTGACAAAGGGAAAACGTTCAAGGACTGAATAAATAGTTATAGTAGATGAATTTTTAAAGCCATATTTTTCCTGAATTGAAAGGGCAAAATAGCTTATCTTCCACTCTCTTTACATAGATCTCTTAGAAAACAAAAGGTAACTGCTAGTAGTTTATTGGAAAGTGCAATCTCAGGAAAGCAAGAGTGAGAAAAATGAAAGGCAGTTGGGGAGGAAAAGAGCAAACCCAGCATGGTCCAATGTGGAACTGCAACAAACAAAACAGATCTGGTTGTCAGGTCTCCAGAGAGGCTCTTCAGAGCATTGCATCTTGGAAGAGTCTACTGCAGAGATATGAGTATTCATCTGCTAGTTCTTTCCCTTCTTCTGTATTTTATTGACCTAAATCAAAGGAATTGACTCCAGGTAAATTCTGGGTCGTGTTATCTGGCCCTTCTGGACAGCTGCTGGAAAAACTAGGGTCTCTCCTGTCAATTGGTGAATTGCATGGAGATTTTTTTTGGCTTTAGCACCGCGGGAACAGCCTAAGCCTTTGCCAAGGCAGCTCCCAGCAGAAAGCAAGAGAAGCAGCAGAAGCCAGAGTTGGGGGATGGTGGCTGAAGGGAGAAGGCAAATTTGGGATGGTGCTCAAATTGATTCTGGTGCACCTGTGAAAAGAGTATATATAAATGTGTATGTGTGTTTGTGCAAGTGATGAATTCAAGGATATACAAGGATATAATTCCCCAACAGGAGTCTATCAGCTAGGGTAATAAGTAAATATAAAAGTGGAGGGCATACTGTCACTGTACAACAGGCTGTTGTGGTGCCTAAAAGAGAAACCCAAAGCATGCCAAAGCTGAGAATCCCTTTGATGTTTTAATGAGAGCAAAGGAGATTTAAGCGTGCAGAGTTTCTGGGTGGCACTAACTGTGCTGGCATAAACCTAGAAAGAGTACAGTCGACAGACGGTTGTACTGAGATGAGGTTTTTGAGCAAAGGTAATGGGGAGGGTAACGTTTGGCAGTAGCCTGAGGAAATAGAGCCAAAGGAAAATTCAAACAAGCATTGAGGCAGCCCCCACATCCCAAGGTCTTAGTGGACAGCAGTGTAGGACACATTCCCACTGAGTCTGTTTTCCATTCATTCCTGATGGTTGATTTCTCAACTTGGCATATATTCCTATTCACCTCATCTGCAGAAATTTAAGTCTTCTCAGAACTTTAAAGAGATGGAAGAGCTTCTGATGGCCTAATCTATCAGCAAAACCAAAGGCTCCATCAGGATCACCACACAGAGGTGCCAAGGTATGTAGAAATTGGGAATAGCAAATAAGCAGTGTAATGTGACCAGAAAGGCAATCTACAGGCTAAGCAAATCAACAGAGTTTTTCCTTTTTGACCTACCTGGTTTTTGTCATGTAGACATATTTGATGCTCGGAATGTTATTTGGAAACACTATTGCAAATGGAAGGGTGCTTTGTATTCAGCACCCAATTTTTTTTTAGTGTGAATTTGGAAAATTTCCCAGATTTTACATCTGGCTGTCTGATTTCTACCTTAGAGGATAAGACCAACTAGGTGGATGGTGAAACTAAGTTTAGTCACTGGAGACAAAACAAGTCTTCTTATATGCCATTTTTGAATTAACGCTTTAGGGGCTTTTTATATTTTCAGCAGGAGCTGAATAATGATTTATAGACACTCTGTTATTCTCATCTAAAAATGCTTATTATATGTTTATTTACAATATGTTGAGAATCTATTTTACCCTATGGAATTATAGATCTGCTTATGGAAGATCATTTAGAATAAGTTTTGTTTCTGTGCCTGCTGGTGAATTTAAGGCAGCTTATAAAATAAAAAAATTAAATGAGACCCTGTCCTCATAGTCACATATCAAAATATTTTTAAAATATTTTAAAAATGTTTTTAAAGCAAGAAAAATATTTTTCTGGATGAAAATGGAAGTAATGTCATCAATGATTTTGCCTCCATAACTGTAAGATATAGTGTGGAAGTGAAAGTTTGGATAATGTGAATGTGAACCACCATTTCTTCTGAGAAAACATTTCAAGCATCCTGACAATTACCAAATTACTGATGGCTACCACTTTGAAAATAATTTTGGTTTATGGAGGTGACTGCATTTCTGTCAAAATAACAGGAACCCACAGGATGAGGCTGAAACTGGAAAGTGCTCCCCTGTTCCTTTACTCATTCAAACCTGCTACTTGGTAGATGAAGGGAGACCTCCACCCTTTGGAGGAAATATTTGACAAGTTCCCTGACTTTTCCAGTCATTCTAAGAAAATCAAAAGCCTTCTAGTTCCTCTAGTCATAAAACAAATTCTCATTTTAAGTCCCATGTAATAGCAAACTTTACACTTCATGTCAAATTAAGGCTTCTCCTCTCTTCTGGTTTGGCTTGTTCTGGCTGGAATCTGCAGTGGCAGGCAGGTGTGGAAAATGGTTTTATGTTCTTATATTTCATTTCTTCCCCCCCTTATTTACTCCATTTGGCTGTCTCTGGATTTCCCAAGGTTGGAAGGAGGAAGGAAAACAGGGCACAAACAAGAAATACCATGATCTGGCCTTGGATTCTCTGGTTTTGGTGGTTGTTCATGGTTGACTCTATGAGAAGCAAAGGGGCCATTTTATGGGTCTATGAAGCTTGTCTCATTGGGTCTACTTGTGTAAACTTCCTGTGACATAAGCACTGTGTTCTCCATCATCCAGCTGGCTCTTTTAATTATTACCCTCAGCCTCAGGGCATGCAGTAGACCATCCCTCATCCCTTCCATGCAGTTGCCTCAGCCAAAATCTAAATGGCTCCAGGCTGGTTCTGTCCTGCATGGCCAACAGTTGGTCCCTGAGAAATGCTATCTATCCTTGTTTCCACTCTCATGTTTGCACCTACAATTCAATACAGCTTTCTTTCTCAGTTGCCATCAGTCACTTAGCCAGTTTCTCCTTGTCTATTTTTTTCTGTGTGATTTAATTACCAGTTCACTGGGTCCCTGAACCCCAGGGAAGACACATCAGCTCCTCCCACCTGACTTGACGTAAGGAGAAAGCAGCCTCCTTCTTTTCCCCGTAGGTAGCAGGAGAGAAATGCCCTAGCACTCCAACATTTTTCTCCAAGGACATTCTCTTTAACAGCCTTTCAAACTCGAACTTTTTATACCCTCAATGGGTTTTGGGCTAAGGGTCACAAAACTGACTTTAACCCCCTCTTTTTGTATGTCATTCATAAGTTGTACAATACTTCACTTTAGAAAGAGGGATATCTTTCATCAATGTTCTCTGTTTTAGGCTTGATCCCAGAAACAAAGACAGAATGGTCCACTTTTGACATCCTGGCACATAAAGTAAACCCCAGCTATGAGATTTATGGTCATACTAATATATTCTGTTCATCGTATACGGATTCAATAAAAAACTGTTACTAAAGTATAAAAATCCATTAACAGAACAAGAAATCAAATAGTGTCCTCAACACTGTGTTTGTTTGTTTTATTTTATCAACAATTCAGGTTACATATGTAAAAACAAAACCTCATAATACATAATGGCTAAATGAAAAACTGGATTTAAAGTTTGTTACATTTATTTATGTGCTCAGCAGACATTTGTAGAATTCTAGTTTAACCAGGCACAATGTTAGGCAGGTAGAGTCCCTATCCTTACAGAGTGGGGCTAGGCAGGGAGATAGAGGCAAAGAAGGAATATCTGTGGGTATTAGGATTGGGATAGGCTATAGAGTTGGCTATATAAGCCTGGAAAGAAGAAGAAAGTTTTGCCTAGAGTTACAGAGCTGGAATAACTGAATGATGATCTTTAAGAGAAAAGATTAAAAAGCAACGAAATACATTTTTTTTTCTCTTGTCTTAGAATGACCTATATTGGCAAGGCCCAGCTGGAAATCAGGTTGGAACTTGTAGTGCATTTTCCTTGGAAATAACTGTGGGTAGGTTCTTAGGCCAGTCGGCGATAGCCTGTTTAGGCCACAATACAATGGAGTACAGAATAAAAATGACTCCACATAACTTCTTTGCAATTTTTAGAATGAGAAGCCTCATTTGTGTTCTAGTTTGGAATTCCAAAAAACCATTTCCCTTTGCCCTGGCTGCAAAAGTGGGGCTGGTCCTGGTTCATGAAAAACCCGTGAAAAGTTGGGTGAACTAGATACACTTGGGAACCAGTAACTTGTTAAACCTCAACATTTGTATGACAGAAGGCATCTTTCTGGGTCAATCTCATCCCTGTTCTTAGTTGAGGGAAATGGAGCTGCCACCTGGAGATAGCAGACGAGCCAGGGCCGGTGGAGCTGTGTGGGCCGTGTGAACGTGGGGTGCTGGTGTGCTGAGCACTGTCCGCACTAGAAGTGTGTGTTCTTTTGTCTTCCAAACCCTCTGAAAATTTTTGGAAGCAGTGGACTTTCTCCACAAATGCACATATACAGGTTTTTCATAAACGTTCAGAGGGTTTCTAGACCTCTTGACGCCCGTCTATAGATCTCCTTTTTATACTACAAAAATAAAACATTCAATATGTTCTCATAAAAGAAAGCTTATATAACTACATCTAAGGAAAAAGTATACTAGAAGTGTAAAGGATAAAAATGTAATTATATATGTTCTAAGACATATAGGTAAAGTAAAGGCGTAGAAAAATAGGAGTGGCTTCTAGGAAAAGGACTAGAGGGAAAAGATGGATTTATGCAAGTTGATGTATCAATTTAAAAGGGATTCTAGGAAGAAAAACACATCCACTTGTAAATGAAGGGCACCAAATGAATGAAACTGAGCTCTTCAAATATTTGTCTCTAACAGCAAAAAATAAAGAATAGGAATGTAGTCAGCTAGGAACTAGTGAAAGTATCTAAGAATAGCAATTTTCCACGAGTAAGGAAATAATTTTTAAAAACTTTAAGAATTCCAAATCAATAGGTCTGAATAGTAGGATATTAAGAGATTTAGTCATTATTCTTATAGAACCACTAATAATTATTTTTCAAAATTAATTGTAGAGACCAGATAATTGATATTTGTGTAAAGCAATTATATTCTATTTTGATCAATATATACATGCCATTTATGTTTTTTAAGGGCCTGGTCTTTCATTTATTAGTGCTTCCTTACAGAAAACCCTGTGAGATATAATTATTATTTGATAAAAAATATTTAAACCCTGTCAGTATGATTGGACAAGTGAGATTGTTGATATAAAAATCACTTTGAAGTTTGAGCAAATCTGGTTAACTATCTGTATCATCTACATCAAATTAATGTAGGTAATTGGCTACTTTTCTTTGCACTGTGTAACCCTGATGAATAAATAAAGCATTAAGTGACATTGGAAATATGCTATTGAGGAGTTACTTGCCCAGAAGTGGATTTATGGGAGACATCAGAAATCTTCAGAAGAAACACTAAATTGTGATCAACTTGGAAGAGAAACATAACCAAATGTACCTGGCATCTCTGGAAGATAATTTCAATAAATTGAAACATAGATAGTAAAACATAAATATAATATTGACATCTAGAGTAATCCTGGAGGGTTAACTTGATAAGCACTTTCACTGTAAGTAATTTATTCCACTTAGTGGGAGGTTTTGGGATCTGAACATTGTGGGGAGATGCTTCCACATTAAACTTTGGAGAGTTTTCTGGAGAGGAAGTGGTAGTAGTTTTTACTAACTAAGATACCAATGTGTAGACAGTACAGTCCATGGGGAAGTATATTGCTAAGAAGACAATGACAGAAGTGATATTTGTGAGGATAAACCTGATGGTAAATCTGATATCTGTCATTATTTTGCCTCTGAAATGGACAGAGTGAACAAGTGTGTTTCTAGTCTGATGTGAACTAAAAGATCTAGTCACACTTCTGAAAATCCCTAAATACTGGAGTTTGGTGTTTAAAGAAACACATCCTGATATTTGTCAAACAAGACAAGATAGATTATGAATGTTTATCTCTAATGCCAACTGTCCAAACCAAAACTAAGAACATCTGTCAAATGACTTTCACTCCATTTTTTAATGCTATTTTTTATGTTTTAATATTTTCCAAACACAATATGACAGTTGTACTAAATGTCAATAAGAAAATTCTTGATATAGTACCAGAAACATTGGACTCCTTGAAGTAGCTATAGACTTGGAATCAATTATTTTTGCTTTTGGATATTATGACTGGGGAGTTACACAGGGTAATTTTTTTCGAAAGATTCTAATGTCCTCATAATTTTTTTATGGCTTTGATAGTGGTTTATCAAGTTGACTTTGAAAATATGTATCTACTAAGCAAATTATTACACCTCATGTTACTTGGTAAATTGAAGCTTCTCTTTTGTTTAATATTAAGGATAGTTGTCTGTTAGAAATGATGACTAGTAATACCTTGAAAAAACAAGTTTGATAATTTATATTTAGCATAAAAGGCTTATGATATTAGACAACAATTGAACATATTGGTTTTTGAAAATCTTGGCATGTTAAACTTTTTTGAGTTTAAAAACATGCAATGATTTAATTGATTAGGCTGTTTCAAATTTTTTTTTTAAGCAGAAGCATTACTTACCCCAGAATCACTGAAATAACTCAAATCCTGTAATATTAAAAGACCCATGCAGTTTAAGCTGAAATACTACTTGTCAAATAAGAAAATGTGAAAACCGTCCAATATAGCCTAGTTGGTAAACACTTTTTTTTTGGCTTCTGCTTTAGTGAAATACAGATTCAGAACAAATTTGCATAAAATCCAGAAAAAGCTCAAAGCAAAATGTAGTTCTTCAAAGGGAATGTGGGACCCAGACTGTCCACTCTATGCCCACTTTTGCTCTTGCATTTCTAACCAGTGATTTTCCCAATGGAGGCTTAAAAATATGGTTTCTGTGGAGACATACATAAAGTTACAGAAACAGTCAAAATATTAATAGAAGATATTGCCTGTTAGTCTTTGACCAAGTGATGTAAAGTGGCAACTCTCGAGCCTCCGGCTAACTTGTTGCTGTTTCCTGATCCTTCCCTAATTAAAATGAGGACTTTTAAACAATTTTGCAGTTAAACATTTACTTAGACTCCTGCATATATTCATCAAATCTGTTATGAATGCCCCTCAAAGCAAAAAACATTCTTTCTCCTATAACTATGAGTATGTTTTTTCTTCTTTATAGAGAGAAAAAAGATCACCCAGCAAGATAATAAAAAATGGAAAATTCTTTTCATGGTGTTATTTTTGTAGGAGTAACAGGAGGTGGTTAATTCTGAACATTTATCTGAAACTTTATACCAGCTTTGCCCTGGGCGAGTTTGCGAATCTTCTTTCCTGCCATTGGGTCTGACTGAGGAACTTCCATTTCCAGAACCGTATGTGCTAAAACTAGTCCTTGGGGTCACCCTGGCAACCACACAGTCCCCTCATTCCAAGCCACACTGTGCTTTGCCAATGAGAAGGACAAAATGGAGGATCCTAATGTGATGCTTAGAAGAAGAAAAGAAAATAGGAGAAAATTTCAAAATCAGATGAGGTGATTTCATACCCCCCCAGAAAGACTTTTGTTAAAACACAGGTGATCTAAGCAGAAATGGGATTGTTGTTCACTATTCCATAAACAGAATAATAGAATGTATTTTGTGGTGGTTGTGATGAGAGGTATAATTTAGAAATACAAATATAAAAGACTCAGAGTAAACCGTATATCCAGCAAAGAAATCCAAACTATCCTTGTTTTAAGGGAATTGTTGTCCAGGAGTGGCAAGAGCAATTTAACACATGAAAGCAATGTGGCCTGGTGTAGTGGCTCATGTCTGTAATCCCAGCTACTTGGAAAGCAGAGGTAGGAGAATTGCTTAAGGCCAGGAGTTTGAGACCAGCTTGGGCAATACAGTGAGACCTCATCTCAAAAAAAAAGCAATGTGTAAAAGTATGCCTTAAGAAACAGTTTTCAATTTTGCATGTTCCTCCCAAGACACTCCCCTTCTATCTTGATGTGTCTCTATTTTTCCCCCTGCCCTCCCTTTCTCACACACGTACACATATTTTCTCTCTCTTTCTCTTTTTTCCTTGTTGTATAAAACAACGAATACATGAAAGAGAGCACCTAGAAGGCGAAGGAAAAAAAAAACCTTAAAACATACAAAAATAAAAAGAATTTTTTCCCTTAATTATGATAGGGATATGAGGGGAAATACATTTGGGTTCTGAGAAAATACAGTTTTACCTCTCACTTTGCCTTGTTAATAGAAAACAGCACCCTTTGGAGAATCTAGTTTCTAATCCAGAGTTCTGTTAATCACTGAGTAGGAGCCATTCTTTCAGTCTAAGGATGAGATCGTTGGTATTCCTGATTTATACAGAGAAAGACATCTTTGTAGATCCTAAAAGATCCCTTGAATACAAAGTGAAAACAAACAAACAAACAAAAACCGTGGGAATCTGTGACTCTAGTCAAACAGCAGCCTAAAAATTTATGTCAGCATTAAAGGAGAGTTTAATGCATACATACAACCTAATTTGAGCTGTCAGTCAAATGTTTATTTTAAAAGTGAATAACTTAAAATATTTGTACCTATCCAGATGTAGGCTCTGCTCCTTGCATTACTAAAAGGCCGGCAGTATTCTGGCAACAGGATATTTGAAGACACATGGCATTGGTTATAATGTTTAATCATATTTAAAGCTGAACTGATATTGCTGGTAATGTTAATGATAACAAATTGAGTTTGAAAATGGTTGTATATTTCAGTGACTTTTATTCCGGCTGAAATACCAGAAAGAGATAATTTTATTTTTTTCTGCAGGAAATTATGATTCAAGTTTTACTTGTAAAGGTGTATGTGTCTATGTGTGTAGGAACTGAAATAGTTTCCCCAAGTCTAATCACATCTTTTCATTCTGGCCTTCTTCCCTGCTCTTTAGTATTTGGGCAGGGGTGAAAAATGGTAAAAACAAACAAGCAAACAAATGAAAAATACTAGGACAAAAGGATTTGGAAAGGGGAAGGGAAAGGGATGGAAGGAAAGGAAACAAAGTTTAGGGAGAGGGGAGAAGTAAAGGAGTAGAATCAAGACTGCCTATACCTTTCCAGTCTCCCTACCACCCATCACCAGCCACATCAAACGTTACAAGTCAGATTGGAGGAGGCAGAAAAAAAAATTAGATACCAAAAAAACAAAACCCAGAAAGGTCACAGAATGCTGTGTAGCTTATCTGTATTAAGAACGACCTGAATTTTGGTTCCTGTACAAGTCAGGAAAGCTCCTGTAACCCACAACTCTTTACATAAAATTCCTTGGCAGTTGCCACTGCTAATCTTCTGGTCTTTTCCTCTCTTTCAGAAATAATGCTATAAATGCAACTGCTGTCAATCACAGAAGGCTGCCTCAAGGTTATGCCAGGTCAGATCTGGAAACCCAAGGCTCTGTGAGTGAGGTGTTGATGGCAGGGTGGGTGGCAAATGTGAATGGAGAAAGCTTGAAATTTACAAGCTGCTGTCACGGGGAGATTAGGGATAAAAGAAGGCACAGGTTTGAAAGGGAAAGTCAGAGTTAAGGAAGATCAGGAAGTACAGCACAAAAATATGTTTTAGCTTTGTTACAGAAAGGTTCACGAGTTTAAGGATGTAACACTCAACTAAAAATCTAAATTTATAGCAAACACAATTGTTCCTTATAACATTACCAAATAATATTCCACCTTCCTACAGAATTTCTCCTTTATCTCTGGTTTGATAAGACATCCCTATATTTCTCTGAGTTGCACAGTTTCTGGTGTATCTTAAGTGTTTTCCACTTTTCTGTTTGGATTTAAGTTTCTTGTTTGTCTCAACAGATTGTACATGATTAAAAAGGATGGCAGTTAAGTCAGCTAACATACATGCCTTTGACAGGAAAAATGAACTCAGGAGTAAATAAAAGTAGAAAAAGAAGAAACTAAGTTACTCATGTCTTCCAGCTTTTCCTCAGTTTCCCCGCATCCCTTTCTGGCTCCCGCAGCACTGTTCTAAATGCTTAGCGAACTGTCACGAACTATTGAAAATGCTTTTCTAACAGCTCATTTACAAGTTTTCAACATATTTTGACAAATTAGTAAGTTTATACTGAAATCTGTCGGTATACTTTAGCTGATTAAGGTGATTTTTATGCTGAGTACATTTAAAAATGTAAGTTTTCATAATTTTTTCAAATTATGAAAAATATTTCTAGTAATTAAAAGATATTTATCATCTCTCTTCTTTCACTATGAAACAGTCATCAGGGTTATTCAATGGCAGTTGAGAATGGGTGTGTGTAATTGACGCAGTTTGATACTTCTATTTTTAGTGTAGAATACACCTCAACAGAATGTCTCAATGTTCAGTAACTTAATGGCAGAATTGTCAACCAGATCATTCCATGTTCAGCTACTACAGTACCTCCATTTTAAAAAAAGATTTGAAAGAATCAAAGATTTGATTTATATAACTAAACCTAATCAGTCATCCTTTGGGACAGAAACAGATAACATTGATAATATAATGAAGAAAATCTAAAATATATAAAATATCATTAATATTTTTCTTCAGTCTTACATATATCATTACAATCAGTCTATTCAAAATATGTAACAGTTCCTTTCCCTCATGTACTTGAAATTAAATGGGACCATAAAAATAGAAAGTCTAGAACTGCTTTATGATTATTTTAGACTGTCAGAGGCACCGTAGAAGAGTTTAAGCTATTATTAACAAAGACTGTAGGTATCACACACAAAGGAAACAGGAGCATCTTCCTAGAGCCAAATACTGTCTGGAGTTACTCCACAAATGTAATTCATATAAAATCTGTCAAAAGAACAACTGGGAAGAATGGATTTGCTTTAATAAAATATTTTAAGGCCTGTGGAGCTTATGAGTTCTGAGCACGAAGTTTCTTTACTGAAATGGAAGGAAATTACTAGCTCACCGTGATGGTTCCCACAAAAAAAGTCTCACGGACCTTTTCCCTGGGCTCTTTCTTGGGCTTCTGTGACCACATGTTCTGTGATTTTTCCTGTTGTCTTTCTGTTGGTGGCTTCTTAGCTTCAATGACGAGCTCCCCTGTCTCTCTATGGCCCTTACATGGTAATACTTTCTGGGTTTTGCCTTAGGTTCTCTTCTCTCCTCACTATACTCACTCTCCTTGGATCCACTCACACAGGACTTTGGCTACCTTACGCAGAACAAGAGCTCTCAAATGAACATCTCTAGTCTAGCTGTTACTCACGACCTTCAGATCTGAAGATCTATTGAGCTCTTCTACTTGACTTTCGTGTGTCTGCTCAGAATCAGCGTGCCACCAGTCAAACTCATGGGGCTCAGTCCCTCCACTCTGCCCTGTCTTCTGCATTTACTCTTCATGAGAAGTGCCATTATCCATCCTGGGGCCAAGAGAAGGAGCAGAGTTATCACAACTCTGCCTTCTCTCTCAGTGTCCACAGTCAATTAACCACCAACTGTTCTCTCTCTTACACATCTCTCTCTCCATTCTGGGTTCCCTTGGCAATCACCTATTGTTTAGGCTACTGTCATGTCTCTTGCGGATTAGGGCAAGAAAGTCCTAATGGATCTTACTGCCTCCAATTTTGCTTCCCTTCAATCCATTTTCAAACCACCCCCAGAGTGATTTTCTAGAATGTGAACCTGGCCTTATCGTTTCCCTGTTGCAGCTTTTTAATGTCCCAGTGCCCTCTGGTTAAGTCTAGTCTCCTTAATGAGTTTTCCATGGTCCTTCATGAATTGACCCCTGACTGCTTCCCCAATCTTCTCTCTCCTTCTCCCTATTATATCTGTGCTCTTTGCTGAGCCTCATGGGATTTCTAATTTCAAATCCTCAAATGGAGCATGCTTTCTTACCTTTCTATGAGTCTTTGCTCATATGATTCCCTTTCTCCCTTAGAGAGGCTATTTTGTGTTGTAGTGAAGAGCAGAGGCTCTGAAATTGGACTGCCTGAATTGGAATCCTGGTTCCCCATTTCCCAGTCCTTATCCTTCCTGGGCCTTGAGGATGAAAGTGAGGATAATGTGATGTTGTTGTTGATGATAATGATAGTGATAATATTAGTAACAGCAGATACCTTTAGGGGCTACTATGAAGATTGAGTAGGACTTAGATGGGATCTAGTAAGCACTTAATCAATATTAGTAGCCATGACTGTATTTTTCACCTACTTAGAGATAATTTTTCTGGAAATCCTTCTCTGAGGGCCTGCATCTGATTATGTGCCCTTTTAATCTTTTTCCGTCACATGCTGCATGCACGCTTATGATTGCGGGTATCACACTGTATGGTAACTGACTCTAGTTATCTTTCTTCCTTGATTGATGGTAAATTTCTTGAGGTCAGGGTTTTCTTTTGCTTACCATTGCCTTATCACTGCATCCAAAACAGTGTCTGGCTCATAATAAGCGCTCAATAAATATTTTCTTAAAGAATTTAGGTCATTTGTAATTAATCATGATAGGCAGCTCAATTTCCACATAGAAAAATCTTTGCTTTTCAAGAACTAGGATTTCAGGAAAAAAAAGATGAGATTCAATGTCTCTGTATTTACATCTTCTATCCTGGCAATGTATTTTAAGGAAGTATTTATATTTAACTGGGGTGTTATGTTGAACTGAGGAGATGTACAGCTAGTTGGGCTTCTCTCCTGTAAACAACAAAAACCAATAAGGAGACAATTATAAATAGCTTTCCTAGTATAGTTAAAATCTGCCTGAGGTTACTGCTGTGTGATCAGAACTATCAAGTATTTCCCACCCTTTATAGAACTTAAGAGAAGAAACATAGAAGGTGAAAAGAGAATACACTTCTTACAATGTGAGAGAAGTACAAAGACCCAGGGATTAAGAAGGGGAGAGGGGTCATTATGAGGAACCAGGAAAAGCCTCACCAATAGCAAGTAGATCGCTCCAGCTTCTTTCTTGCTCTTTTCAAGAGCTGCCTCTGAGCTCTGTCATTCTGTCGGTCCTCATTTCTGTCTCCATTTGTCTTCTGTGCTTGCCACTGATACTCTTCCTACGGATGTCCATCTTCTCACTGAATTTTAAGCACTATAGGTTGGAAGGTGGTTGCTGCAGGATCATTTCTACTACGGATCTACTTTAAACATGTGAGATAAAAATGTTCCTGTAAATGACATATTTTAATTCCTCATTCTTTTTTTTTCTGTTTCAATCCAAATCAGAATGAGGAGAACATGTCTAGAAAAAAATAACACTAGTTTTATATAGAATTGAGCAAAATTTTTTTTCCAACTAAAAGACATAAATTTTTACCATTGGTGGAAGGGCAAAAAGAGGAGGCATTTTGAAGGTATGCTTCATACTCCCTTTGCTGGTTATCAGGTGGGGCCTCGTAATCAAAAGAAGCATGTGTTTTATAGGGAAGGGAAGAATATCAGGATTGGTTAGTGGAAATAACAGAAGTGGCCAGTAAATTGAGAAAAATGAAGAGGTAGATGAGATATGGTGGGGGAAACACACAAAACAAAGAAGAAAAAACCTCAAAACGTCTGTAATGTTGTGACCTCAGGTCAGAAGCAAGTCAAGTGACCAGGTGGAGAGTCGAGGTCTTAGTGAGGCATTAACCGAAGCTGCACCACTTCTAGTTACTTTGGAATGAGTCCTCACCCCATATATATGCTTGCTCTCTCTCTCTCTCTTTTCACTTTTTTATTTTATAAAGTTTCAAACATAAAGAAAAGCTGACAGGATTGAGTATAACAAACCTCCAGTACCTATCAGTCAGCTTCCCCAATGATAATTGTAATGAGATATATGCATACATGATCAGTCAGGGTCCTGGCAAAAGATGGCATACTTAAACAGGAGAATTGGAAAAGCATTTTATAAAGGGATTATTTGTGAAGATGTAGCCAGGGTTTAGGGGACTCTCCAAGGGGCATGAAGAACTCTGGAGCTGATAACAATGGAGAATGATACCATCCCTAGGCCTGAAGCCACAAGAGGAAGTGGCCGTTATTGAAACCCGGAGAGGCTGTCTGGTTGGTGTGGTGACCTTCAGTGAGGGACACCTTCAACACTGGCATCCTGGTGGGGAGAGATTCTGACATGTGCTACAACATAGATGAAACTCAAGGATATTATGCTAAGTGAAATAAGACCGTTACCAAAAGTCATATGCTGCATGTGAGGTACATGGAGTAGACAAATTCACAGAGACAAAATGTAGAAGGGTGGTTGCCAGTGGCTGCAGGGATGGGAGAATAGTGTTTTTAAACAAGCATAGAATTTAACTTCTGCAAGATGAAAAGAGTTTTGGTGATTTGTTGTGCAACAACAAGAATGTACTTAACACTACTGAACTGTGCATTTAAAAATGGTTAATATGGTATTATTGGCAGAATTGTGTCCCTCCAAATTTTGTATACTGAAGCCCTAACTCCTAGTACCTTAGAACGTGGTTGCATTTGGAGATAGGGCCTTTAAAGAAGCAGTTGAGTTAAAATGAGGCTGTAACGTGGACCCTATTCCAATCTGACTCCTATAAGAAAAGGAAATTTGGATACACAGAGAAACACCAGGGATGTACATACACAGAGAAAAGGCCATGTAAGGAGACAGTAAGAAAGTGCCATATGCAAGCCAAAGGGAGAGGCCATGGAGAAACCTGACTTACACATTCATCTTTGACTTCCAACATCTAGAATGGTGAGAAAATAATTTTCTGTTGTTTAAGCTACCCGATCTGTGGTATTTGTTACAGCAGCCCTAGCAAACTAATACAGATGATAAATTTTACTTTTGCATATTTTACCACAATTATGAAATATATGTAGAAAGCAATGGTCTACCTGGCTTTAATCTTGGGAGAAAGTCTGGGGAGAAGTTTGTGAAGCAATAAATGATGAGATTGTAAAGAAAGACATATTCTGCATAAAATATTTTGACTGGGATTGTGTGTTCAGATACATCCTGAGTACTCCAGAACTATCGCATAGGTTTCTGAGTTTGATTGAGGTCAAAGTAGATAAAATAAAAGTTTGTGAGCTTTATTTGTTTCGTTTATTGTGGCCATTGATTGAAAGGAAGCTCTTGACAAGGCAATATGGGTTCTTGAGACTTTCATAGTACAGGTGTCACATAATCACGACAGTTCTTACATTTATGAATAAACTTCTCTGTGCTTAATATAGTGTTGGAAAGATAGATATTGATGACATAAGCTAAATATTATTCTCATTTTACAGATGAAATTAAAGCTCAAAGATGTTAAGTTGCTTAAGTACCTATACCTCATAACACATGTATTATATATGTAACTTGGCTTGAAGCAGGGAAAAACATACATAGTTTTTAACTCTAGCTGCTGCAGTATCTGAGACATGTCCAATAGAAAACAATCATCTGGTAAGGGCCTTTTAAGTAATAGAAATTATTTTCTATCCCACACATATTGAAAGGCTTTTTATTCCTTTTGGAAGTGGGGCTAGGGGAGCTCTATAAAATCTTTCCAAACTTACTTGTGCTAGGCTTTGGGTTTGTTGGTAGCTATCTTTTAAATCCACTTTATGGAAGTATAATTGACATGATAAGTGCACCCATTTTAAGTGCAGAATTCGATGAGCTTTGACAAATACACCCCCCCCCCATAAACTACTACCAAAACCAAGATACAGTATTTTTTCTTCTTTTTTCTTTCTTTCAACTTTTATTTTAGAATCAGGGACACATGTGCAGGTTTATTACAAAGGCATATTGTGTGATGCTGAAGTTTAGATTATGAATGAGCCCGTCACCCAGGTAGTGAGTATGGTCCCCCGTAAGTAGTTTTTTCAACCTGTCCCCCACTCCTACCAGTCTTGTATTCCCTAGTGTCTATTCCCATTTTTGCATCCATGTGTATCCAATGGTTAGCACCTGTTTGTAAGTGAGAACATGTGATATTTCGTTTTCAAGATACAGAACTCTTTCATCAACCATATATAAGTTATGGTTCTCCAGAAAATAGAATATATCTATTGGTTCTGTTTTTACATAATTAATAATAACTAATTAATAAATAATATTATTTATGTTATTAACAATGTATATATCATACAGAATTGGCTGACTTGGTTATGGAAGCTGAAGAGTCTCAAGATGTGCAGTTGGCAAGCAGGACATCCATAGGAGCTGGAGCTGTAAGTTCCAATTTGAGAGCAGGAGAAGACCCATGGCCCAGCTCAAACACTCAGGCAAGAGAACTTCCCTCTTAATCTGCTTTTTTGTTGTACTCAGGTCTTCGATGGTTTGGATGAAGCATAAAATTAACCATCTCAACCCCTCAAATTTCCATATATCTTTTATCAGTCAGCCTTCCCATCTCCACTTCCTCATCTCCTCAATTCTTCCACAACAGGAGAGTACTGATTTTCTCTCTATTATTGTAGATAAGATTTCCCCCCTCCCTGAGGCATCATATAAATGAAATTATACACTATGTAGTTTTGTTTTGGTCTGGATTCTTTCAGTGAGCAAATTTTTTTGAAATTTATCTATGTATTAGCAGTTTATTCCTTTTAGTGGTTTTTAATGCTGAGTAGTGTTTCATTGAATGGATATACCACAACTGGTTTATGCATTGTCCCATTGAAGGACATTGGCTATTATGAAAAAAGCAGCTACAAACATTCAAGTACACTTGCTGTACAAGCGTATGCTCTCATTTCTCTTGGGCAAGTACCTATGTGTGGGAATGCTGAGTTGTATATGCATGTTTAACAGAAAACTGTCAAACTGTTTTCCAAAGAGGTACCATTTTGCATTCCCATCAGCAATATACAGACTGAGCATCCCTACCCTGAAAATTTGAAATTCTGACAGTGTCCCAAGATCCAAAACTTTTTGAGTGCTGACATGATGCTCAAAGAAAATGCTCTTTGGACCATTTTAGATTTTGGATTTTTGGATTAAGGGTGCTCAACCAGTACGTATAATCCAAATATTCCAAATTCCCCAAAAATGCAAAATCTGAAACACTTTTGGCCCCAAGTATTTTAGATAAGGGATACTTAACCTGTATAAGAGTTCCAGTTGCTCCACATTCTCACTAGCACTTGGTACTGTTGACTTATTTAATGTAGCCATTCTAGTGGGGATGTAGTTTTTCACTGTGGTTTGAATTTGAATTTCTCTGTTGACTACTGATGTTGAACAATTTTTCACAGGCTTATTGTCATTTGTACATCTTCTTTTGTGAAGTGTCCATCCAAATTTTTAGTTCATTTATTATTGTGTTTTCCTGTCTTATTATTGAATTATTTAGACACTAATACAAATACTTTGTCAGCTATGTGTTCTGTGAATATGTTTTCCCAGTTAGTGGTTTGCCTTTCTGTATCTTAATGGTGTCTTTTGGAAAATTGCAATTTTTGTGAAGTTTAATTAATTTTTTCTTTTTATGGTTATTAGTTTTTTGGTGTTCATTAGAGAAATTGTTGCCCATCCCAAAGTCACAAAAGGATTTTTTTTAGCTTAGGAATTTTGAAGCAGGTATTTTATAACAGGCATTTATGCTGGAGCAGGGTCATGTAAATTTGAAAATTAATAAATAGAAAAGGTAATAGCCAGAGCTAGAATATAGCTAAAGATTATATATTTAAGACAGTGATTTGAACAAGTTCAACACTGGAAATGGAAATTTCCAAAATTAGCATATCAACCTCTACCGAATGAAATTCCTAACTCCTCATGGAGCAGTGTGCACTATCAAGAGCTGACCTCATGAGGGTTGCACATGTGCATGGCCAAAACCAAAATGAGAACAGGAGCAAACCAGAACTGTAATCAAGGAAAATGTGGCACAAATCTGACCAAGGGTGCTGCTGATATGGGAATGACAAGGGAGAGCTAAAAGCAAGTGTATATTATTTATAAGTTGCGTATATATATTTATGCTCAAGTTAACTTTAGTAAGTTGTATATATTCCATTTAAAAATAGTCGTTTTTGTTTTCCTGATTAAAATTCTTCTGTAATTTATTTACTTAAGGCTTGAAGTAGAGATATCTGAATTGAGTGGTACCAACCAACATTCTAGCACTTCTGAGTGATATCCTGGTGTAGCCTGTTACGGAGGCACATAAAGAGCTTTATTTGCTTCTGACATGGAACCTAGAGTAGATAATTTTTAAAATGGAAGATAAATCATGGTTTTAAATTTTTTTGCCATTTAGGGTTTTGATGAGGTGAATAAAAGAAGAACCCCTTGTCCATTTGAGAGCTAAACTTGAACTGAACATTTCTTTACCTTGTGAAATGTTCAGTTAAGTGCTTTTGCACTTTAATTTTCCAGCCTGGACCAAGACCAGAAATGCCAAAATGATATGAGAAAGGCTGTTCTTACTGTTTTTCTGGCTGGGATTGGAAGAGAAAGTGCCAGCAATCTTGTGAGAAAGCCTGTTCTCTAAAGATCTGCAACCCAGTTTGCAGAATCATGGGGTTTGGATAGTTCAGATGAGTTTGGCTGGGTATCCTGGTGTGCTCATCCGAATCACACCCTGCAGAAAGCATTTTGTCTTATCGAAGTCAACCACAGAATACTCTGTGTACTTCTTCAGACATCTTAACCATTATGTGTGCCCATCCAGATAAACCGCTAAAGGCTAGCTGAACACTGCCAAATTGAAATGCTTGAGTGTAATCCCTACAAGTAGGTTTAAGATTTCAACCTGAAATAATGAAAATAGTAATCACAGTGATAGTTTTATAAAATGTTTACACTACAGAAGGCATTAGTGATGAGTTAGCTTAATCCCTCATTTTATACTTTAGAAATTTAAGGTTCAGAGAGGTGAGGTTATTTGCTCAATATCATGTAGCAAGTTACAAGCAGAGTCCAGCTCAGAAAATAGAATCCCCTCTTCCCTACAACGCATTATAATATAGGATGAATGATCTGGTCTTTAACATATATGTGCCTAAAAGGAAAAAAAAAGTAGCTATATGGTCATGGTATGGCAAGTAAAAAGGAATATCTTTGATGTACTGAAATGGAAGACTATCATTTCAATATTCAGGTCAACAATATATTCGAGATTACTAAAATTCCTCATTGATATGATTTTAATGTATGTTAAACTTTTTGTCATATATGTTAGAAGTTTTTCTTTCAGTAGGCTTTTTGAGATATTTTTTAAGAAAGAAATGACATGGTTTGACTCTATGTTCCCACCCAAATCTCATGTTTAATTGTAATTCCCAGTGTTGGAGATGGGGCCTGGTGGGAGGTGATGAGATCATGGGGCTGGTTTCTAATGGTTTAGCATCATCTCCCCTAGTGCTATCTCCTGACAGAGTTCTCACAAGATCTGGTTGTTTGAAAATGTGTAACACCTCACCCTTTGCACATGCTTCCTCTCCTGACAGCCATGTAAAGATGTGCTTGCTTCCCTGTCACCTTCTGTCATGATATAAGTTTCCTGAGGCCTCCCCAGAAGCAGAACTCTGGAAAGCCCACAGAACCATGAGCCAATTAATCCTCTTTTCTTTATAAGTCACCCAATGTCAGGTATGTCTTTATAGCAGTGCAAGAACAGGCTAATACCAGAAGTTATTGCTTTTAGGACCTAAATTGAGAATACTTATTTATACACATCTATTCAGAATCAGCAGTGGAAGCCGCCATTCATCATGACCGTCCTATCTAGGGTATGGTGAGGACAAGGCATCTTGGCTGAACACTGACAAGCGTGAAAGCAAACATTGGTGGGCCTGCTGAAAGGATCAGTGTCAGTGTCCCTGAATGACAATCCTGGCTCATGTGGGACCAACGGACCTCAGTGGCAGGCAGTGTTGTCAGTTCGCGACTTGCTTTTATGAAGAACACATTGGTGACTCCATAGTCGTTTCCGTACCTGTTGAAGCCTACTCACTCCCAAATGCACAAAATGGTGGATACCTCTTTATTGCAAATCCTTTTTTTCCCTCCCTTTGTGGGATACTCATTTCTTGTTTTTCATTCTTTTTGCTTCATATATATGCCATATATAGAACTACCTATAGAGTGAAAATAGTAATCACAGTGATATATATATATATATATATATATATTTCTTTTTCCCCATTTCTACAGCCATACACACACACACACACACACACACACACACAAATATGTAGTATGCATACGTAGATATATATATATACACCTGCCATAGATATATATATATGTGTGTGTGTATATATATATATATATATATATATATACACATACATATATCACACCTGTTTCTCAGCCAGGAAGCCAACCAGCCAGCCTGTGTATTGCGTACCATATATATTTCTTTAACAATATTATGGGAAATTGTCAGGAATGAATGTAAATAGATTTCCAACATGACTGCATCATATCACCTTACCATGTAGGAAAAGCATTTTTATATGCATAGCATATGCACTGTAGAGTTTCCATCGTATTAAACACTTTGAAGTTATGAAAACATCTGTACTGAAGCAGACATGAAGAATTTTGGTGACTACCACAAGTGAAAGTTCAACTTTGCCAGCATTTTATACATATTCTTTACAACTAGGGCTAAATACCCACTTGCTGGAGTAGTATAAAGGAACCTGTGGTATTCTCCACAGCTGACAGTTTATTCTTAAAGCACTTAAATACAGTCACATGTCACTTAACAACAGGGATACATTTTGAGAAATGCATTTTTATGCGATTTCATCATTGTGCGAACATCAGAGTGTATTTAGACAAACCTGGATGGTATATAGCCTACATCTATACATCTAGGCTGTATCTAGTGCAGCCTACTGATCCCAGGCTACCCACCTGTATACAGCATGTGACTTTTCTGAATACTGTTAGCAATTATAATACACTGGTAAGTATTTGTGTCTTTAAACACACCCACATGTCGAAAAAGTACAGTAGATATACAGTATTTTAAACTTATGGGGCTGCTGCCATATATGCAGTCTGTTGACCAACGCATGGCTATACAGCCCATGACTATAATGGTTTAATTTCTCATGACTATTGGTTAGGATAATGTAGGCAAAAATGGCTTTTTCATAATACTATGGACAGGCACAATATTTATAGGATGATAGTAGTACCATTAAATTTCTTATTTTATTTACTATCATTAATGTAGGCAATTAATATTAATAAGAGTTTTGAACAGTTTGAAACTGGGCTTTCAAGTCAACCAGCTGGTTCAGAAATGATATTTATGTACACATGCATTCTATGTGATAACAAACCTAATGGAAAATACGTTTTTTCACAATGTAAAATCTCCCCTAAATCTCTACTCTTTAAATGTAAATAGCTATCTGTTGTACTGTGGAGATTTTAAAAAACATAAAACAATTCTTAAGCACTAGGTCTTACTAAGAAATACAGTATGTATTTATTAGAAACTCATGAGGCTTAATAAGAGCTAACTCCCTGTTGGAGCAACAAAACAAAGATTCCTTAGTAATCTTGGACATTTGCAAACCAGTATCTATGTATTCAAGAGAGCAGGAGCAAAGAGTGTGGAACCAAGGTGGCTGCCACCAGCAAGGTTCCAGGCAAAACATGCAGCAGGCCTTTGATGAGTCATCCTCTCTCACCTTCCTTTCTTTACTCCTTCCTCTCTCCAAGTCCACCCTCCCCTCTCCACATCTGCTTTGGCTGCTGGGCTGCCTGCTTACTGCTACTTTCCTGTTGTCCTTCCTCTCCTACAGGCTGAGGTACGTTCTTCCTCTCTTCTCTATCCTCCAGCAGAAAACACCCATTCTTCAGCAGATATACATTATTTTGAAGAGATCGTTAAATTAGATAGTGAGTGCTGAATTCCTAGTAATTGTATGAAATATATCATGTAATTGCATTTTGAAAAAGCAGATTGTTAAATGAAATAAATATAAATTAATATGGGAATGTTTTAAGTAGGAAGAGACTTCTCAGTATTTTCCTCTACTTTGACCTACTGTCAACGTGTTTTTGATAAGTGTAAAAAAGAGCACTCAATGAACAGTCACTTTACTTGTAAAACTTTGGATACTCTCTCCCTGGCCCAAAAAATCCTAGTGAGGGTAAAAAGTTGTGCCTTTAGAGGAATTAAGCAATTAGGATAAATAGACTTAAATACCTTCTTTTTTTCTTAATAGTAGTTGTATTTCCATGTTAGTTTCTTGTGCAGATTTCCAGAGATTGAAAAAATGTTTATGTAAGCAAATGCTACACACATTCCTTTTCCCAGCTTTAAAACAAATGTAGCATACAATACATCCTGCCCCCAACTTAAAAATGTATCTTACACATTTTTACCTGTCAGTAGCATAGAACTTCCTCATTCTTTGAGTTTCTTTTTTTTTTTTTTTTTTATTGTGGTTGAATAGTATCCCATTATTTGTATGTACCTTAATTTATTTTAATAGTTTTTTATTGATGAACTTTTAGATTGTTCCCATCTTTTGCTATTATAAGAACTGCAGCAGTAAGTAACCTTGCACATTCATGATTTTGCCCATGTGTGAATATATCTGTAGAAGAAACTCCTAGAATTGGAACTGCTGAGTCAAAGAGTATATGCATTTGTAATTTCAATAAATATTGCCAAATTGCCTTCCAGAATGATTATACCTATTTACACTCCCACCAGCAATGAATCACTGTTCCCGTTTCTCTCTATCTTGCCAACCCTAAGGGTTGTCAAATTTTTGGATTTTTACCAATCTGATAGTGAAATATGTTATCTTGATGTAATTTTAATTTGCATTTTTTTCTATGTAGGAGTGATTTGAACATCTTTTCATATATTTATGAGTCATTTGTGTTTCCTTTTCTGTGAATTATTACTCACTTTTTAATAGGGTTTTTTTCCCTCTTTGAATTCTATTTTCTCTTTATATATTAGAGAGTTTGGTTCTTTGACTGTATTGTAAATTGCAAATACTTTTTCCTAGTTTGTTGCTGTCTCTTAACTTAAAAGAGTTGTTTTAAAGACAAACATGGGTAATTTCATTAGTGTTCCATGTCATTTTGCCTGCAGACACAGCTATGGACGAGGATAGAAAGATAGGTACACACAGATAGATAGTGTATGCATGTGTGATACATTTTTTTAAACAGGCCTTCTTTTTTTCTCGTAGTATAAATAACATCATGCAAACAATGCATGCATCCACATGCAGGGTCAACTATTCCTGTAGGCAAAGAAGGAAGGCAAACATATTATCCAAAAGAGGTTCAGGTGTTGATTGAGTTGCCTTCTAAACACTATGCATTGACACTGGCACTAGGAATGAGGAAATGACTGAGACACTATGTTTACTCCAAAAGTTTCTAGTTTGGTGGCAACGATGGAGAAGTTAGATGTGCAAAGAAATACAATAGGGTAGAAAACAAAAATCAACATGCAAGTAAATAATTAAAACGAAGCAGACGATACGTGTATATAGTCAACTCCCCATATCTTTGCATTCTAAATCTGTAGATTCAAGCAACTGAGGATCAAAAACATTTGAAAAAAAAAAAAAGGTTGGTTGCATCTGTACTGAAGATGTACAGGTGTTTTTTTGTCTTGTCATCATTGCCTAAACAGTACAGTGTAACAACTATTTACATAACATCGACATTGTATTAGGTATTATAAGTAACTAGAAATGATCAAAGTATATGTGAGGAAGTGCACAGGGTGTATGAAAATACTACGCCATTTTATGTAAGATACTTAAGCATCTGCAGATCTTGATATCCTTGGGGTCCTGGGACCAATCCTTGGAGGATAACGAGGGACAACAGTATAATTATGAAGGCAGTGATAAGAGAGGAGAAGGGATGGGATGAATAACTGTTACCTGTAATCATCACTAAGCCACTCTATCAATTGAAGTTCAGTGCAGAAAAGAGAACTTGCTCTGGGACCTTCAAGCAGAAAGAGTTTAATACAGGGGATTATGAGTTTATAAAACCATGTGGAGAGATTGGAGGAATGGAAGTCAGGTTGCTGACACCTGATTTCTGGGTTCATGTTGTTCTTTTACTGCAGCAATTGAGTGCTTAGAAAAGTGCTGGCCACTACCACCATGGCTTCCACTTCCTGGCAGCCTTTCCCTGAGGACACTGGTGAGCGGTGAGGAGGATGTGGAGTCCAGAGCTGCCAGCACAGGTGACTCTCAGAGCCTGTTTGTCAAGTGCACCTGCCACCTGAAGATAGCTTCTCCTGTGTTTCAGGTTTGTCACAAGTGCATCTCTTTGGCTGTATCCAGAATGCTCACAGAACAGCTTCAAGGGAGCCTGGGAAATGTAGTATTATTCTTTCCAGTGCCTATAATTCAGGGGGTGGGAATGAATGCCAAGAATTAGTACTCAATTTCAGTCACCTTGGAATGAATTTATCAGATTATCAAGCATAAAGCAGGTGACTGAAGAATGGGTATATTAAGTTGATACATTTTCCCTAGGTCAGGAAGAAGGGATTCTAGAAAATAAGATTTCAGGGAACCCAGTTGGCAGGAGACCTGGAGGTTGAGAGTGGAAAGACTGAGAACATGCAGTTATAAAGCATGGGTAATTTATCTTGCGGAAATGTAAACTGTTTTTCATTATTATGTAGGGCATATAAAATGATGCTAGAAATACAAATAAAAACAATGAATGATATAATGATGAAATAAGATAGTGTATGTGTAAATGTCTGATCAACCATAAAGCCCTGACATAAATAATACTGGTGGTAGGTGTTATTATTCTCAGGGAAACAGGTTTAGGAAAGTTAGCAATTTGCCCAAATTCACTCTGCTGTGTATTAGAACTTGAACTGAATCTTTATTTCTCATTTTCATTCTTCCTTCCTCCCTCATTTTCTCCTTCTCTCCTTCTTTCCTGTAAATTACTGAGCATCTATTATCTGCTATTGTCTTTGCTTAGATGGTCAAGACAAAACACTTTCCCTCAAAGAGGCAGTAACCCTCTAGGTTGTCTAATGTTCGTTCAGGACTTTTTTTTTTCATTTCATAACATATACCTCCCAGAATTATATTAGGAGCACTGGACTCTGTTAGGAAACTAGCCCCTTTTATCTTTATTAAGAACACAGAGACCAAGAAATAGGCCAGTTTTAACCATGAGGCAGTAGAATCTAGGTTCAGACCTTCAGGACTCAGTTGAGGCAGTTAGTATGGCCTCCTTGTTGGGAAACGGATCATGTGGATTTTATACAGAATTGCCTCCATGTGTAAGGGCTGTAGGATTTGACTCATGGGAAAAAAACAAAAGAAAAGACTAAAAATGGCTTCAAAATATCACCAGGGTATTAAAGTGAAGCTAACCACATAAAAGACACATGACATTTGCCTGTGAATAGATATACTGAGCATTTCAGTTCTTATGCTAGGTTTTAGCTGCCAGTGATTCTTGTGGCACCGATCCAAGTTTTCAGGACACTATCACATTTTAAAGTTTTCCTAATGAATTATAATAACATTTCTGTAGTTTACATCAAATTGTGTTGAATGGCATTTTTAGCAAATTGTGTCACTTTGTGAATTTCCAAATTTTACAAAATTTCTTGTGCCAAAAAATAATCAGTGAAAATGATTTTGTGTGAAACTTTTTGAAAGCCAAGTTTAGCTGATTTTGCTAAACAGCACAAGCAAACAATTTATTCAGTCTTTCTCCAAGTCCTTTTTCTGTGCCTTGTTCTCTGCTTCCAGGCCCCCCTTCTTTCTCCCTTACTAAGCTTCTTTCACTCTGTTTACTGGCCTTTGTTTCTGCTGGGCGTTTGTCTTTCTCTAACATTATCAGCCCTCCCCATGCCCCTCAAGCCCTAACTATACCAAGCTTTGGGCTATGGTTTTGGGTTGAGGGTCACAGAGGTCATGGATTTTCCACTCAAAGAAAGAAAGAAAAAAGGGAAAAAGAAATGATCACTTTTGCTCTCTCTTCTGCCCTTGGTGCTGAGAAATTCATTTGTGAGTACCCTGGCAAGCATGATTACTATGGGTTTGAAACAAGCATAATAGTCACCTCAAGAGACGCCATAATAATGCTGCTTAGGATAAAATAATATATTTATACATGCCTGGACTCAAGTTTTAAGATCGTTTCATGTGCATGGTTAGACTACCTAAGTAGAATTTTGAGCTGGTTCTTCTGATCTATTTCCCAAAGATGAAGAATGTAGAAGGGAGTATAAACAACATAAGTTTCGGCGGCAGTTTCTGGATTTTAATCCTGGCTTTCCAACCACTTAATCTTCCTAAGTGTTTGTATTCTCTGTTACCAAATAAGGAAAATAGCAGCTAATATAAGAATAATTAGAAGAATAGTTACCATTAGTCAAACAATTATTATATGCTGGGCATTCTGCTAAGCACTTATATGTATTATTTCAAACCCTGTACAACACTAGGTAGTGGCATTATTAGCCCCATTTTATGGATGAGGAGACTGAGGTAAGGAAATGTTACATTACTTGTAGGCCTCTTAGGTAAGAAGTTAAGATGGGTTTTGTCTGATTCCAAAGCCGAGTTTTTAAAACATTATACCAGATAGACATGAGTATTAAATGATACAACAGAGTATCAGATATATAGAAAGGGGACATTGTTTTTGTTTTGTTTTGAATTGTTTTAAGGTTAGACATTTCAGGAAGCATAAGACAGCTCCATTTCCTGCTTTGGCATCTTCGGCATTTTCTCTGCTTATCTCCTGTATGTGGGCACAGACTGGATCACAAGATGGTGGCTGAAGGCTATCACCTAGACCACGGGAGATAGCCAGTCAATTACCAGCCCTATTTCTTTGACCACATAAAAAAACGTGGCAAACTGTCTAGAAGATACCACAACAAACTGCAACTGGGGCATTGTCTTTTCTCAGATCAAAGACTATAAGAGGATGTTGTGCCCAGAAGGAAGGAATGCTTAGGGGGTGGGAGGCGGGCGGGCGGGGGGGGGGAGAGAAGGGGATGGGATTGAGACCAGAAACATCCCTGCTGTCAATTACTCTTCATTATACTCCTAATGGAAGCCACAGAAGCTTACAGTGACTATTGCAGAAAAGCCACATAATTATAGAGCAGCAGTCTTGTGGCTTCCATGTGTGTTTTTGTGATCCTAGGCTGTATCTAGCCCATGTGCTAATTTCTACCTGCTGAATACAATTTGGTTTGCAGTAAGCGATGCTTTTGAGAACTTTCTCAGCAGCTCATCTTCAGACAGGATTTTTGTCTAAACCACGTGAACCAGAGAATTCTCACAAACATCTGATTGGTATGTTTTGCTTAAGGAGAATAATGAGTCTTCTGCCGAAAAAGTCTTCTGAAATGCACTGTGGCAAGTGCTTTAGGTATGTCTGTAGATTTGGGCTTCTGTGAATTTAGTTATGCCTTTTAGATCACAGTTTGTGAAATCACAGTGGGTTTTCTTTTTTTGAGATTTCAGGAGGTTTTTGATGATTTCATGACCTTTTCCCTAAATAGCACCTATTACTTTGATATAGAATTTTTGAAGTGCTTCACAATCTTTTGCTATTCCCTGGGGTCTAGGCCAACATTCTTATCGTCTCTATTTTAAGATGAAACACAGAGAGTTTAAGTGACTTGCCCATGGGCTCCCAGCAAGTGGGTATCTGTGCTGGACACAAATTTCTTAAGCTTTTGGCTTTAAATGAGTTCACTGAGCCACATATTTCCCCCAGCAATTATTTATACACATTATGTGTCTGACCTGGATATGCTGGTGCTTGTTTTCCATTTGCATAATGAGGAATACATCAGGCATCCAAGAAGGAAGGTTGCCTCCACACAAGGAGCTGAGTCCTGATGTGGACCTGGATTTCTAGGTTCAGGGAAGCTCAGGGAGCACAGGCACCTTGTCCTTGGCAAGGCCTGGAATTGAGCATTCTGGGTAGAACCTAGTCCAAGTGAAGTGAAGCCCATGAGCTGGCGATGCCTTCTGGCAGAAAAGCAGAGGGGACGTTTTCTTGCTTGGGTTTTTCCAAATGTAAAATACAATTCAACTGTGGAATGCTGGAACCCTTTTCTACCTTTTAGGCAACGAGAGAGGCATCTTTGAGAAAGACTGTGGGTAATGAAGCTTATGTTCAGGTACAACAGTAAATACAGGATCTAGGTGAGGAGAGAAAGTTGTTTCTTCTTGTTGTTGTTTTCTGCCCCTTGAACTCAGAAGGACAGATCATAAAAGTTATTTTTAAAAATATGCAGGGGAATTAAATATCATACTTTGGCAAGCTATTTCTTTTAAATTGACTTTTATTAATTGTTTTTTAAATTATAAGATGATCTTGTCCTATTATAAGCTAATTAAATAAACTTTAGAAAATATAGGTAGAGACAATAACATATAGTCACCCTAAATTTCACAACTCAGGGGTAACCTTTATTGACATTTTGGCATATTTCCCTCTTTTTAAAAAGTGTGCCTCACTTTGCACCAGGCCCCCCGTTAACAAAAAGGTGGGGGAACTGACTTTTTTCTTTTTAACAATAATTATATATTTAAATAAATTACATAAGCTATTACCTATTTTATATACACGTAAGATTATACTATGGATATTGCCTTATAGCCTGCTTTGTAAACTTAAATTTAATATATTTTGAATGTCTTCTGTAGTTATTGGTCTTCCCCAATATCATTCCTGATGGCTGCATAGCACTTCATTGCATAAATGTGTCATCATTTATTTAACAAATTCCTCATTGCTTGATATTTATGTTGTTTCCAAGTTTTCTTGATTATAGACAAGCTATGATGAAGATGTAAATCTTATAATAACATCAGATTATATATTTTATCTGTCTCTTCTGGAAGACCTGAAACGTAAGGTTACCAGCAATATTACTGCTGTATTAATCTTTTAACAGGAAAACTTGAGAGGAAAAAGTGGCTTTGAGTCTAGCCAGGGCTAAGGTGATAATATGTCAAACAGTAAAGTGCTCATTTGCATTGACTAGAAATGCAGATAAACTCAATAAGCTAAGAGCTACATGTGGCTAAGGAAATATATTTATCACAAAGCAGACTAGATAATGGTAGAATAGTATTTAATTAAGATACTCTATATAACCCTTAAAAAGTGTTAAAAAGTAGGTAACTTGTTTGTATAGATTTAAAGTGTGCTGAAGTAGCTGTCAGGTCATAAATGTTTCAGTTCAGTCATCTTTGAAGTGGCCTTCACAAGGCACATTTGTAAAATAAAAACACAAACTAAATGAACAGAAACTCTCCCAGTCCCCCAAACAATAACTACCAGCACAAAACCTCCAAAAACCCCACCTATTGTTTCTTTCATTCGATTCTCCATTAGTGAGATCTGATTCTACCTTTAAAAATTCTGTAGATCTCACTATGTGTTTTTAGAAAGATCAAGTTGCCTCATACAATTTTTTCTTGTATGGTTCTGTATTGCTAAAGAAACACAAATTTGTGTATCATTTATTTTAAGCTTAAAAACTTTTGTGAACATTAAAAGAAGCCTATTTAAATTTTACCCATTTTTACCTCAGCTTTTTTTTCCTCCCCAGATTTTCTTTTTTTTTTTTTCACATACATTTTCTCTGACTTTCAAGCCAGGACTGATGATAACTTGACTGGCAGACATGACTGCCTGGGCTGAAGAGACATGTGATCTTAGCAAATTGCAGCAATTCTATAGACTGAAGTAATCAAAAGCATGCATTTTTGACAACTCAGACATTTACAGTTCGTATCTTCCATACCATGACCCAGAAGTGACATAATGATGTCAGCTTTCCCCCCAGATAGTTTGGATGGCTCTGTGAACATGGTTAGAGAATAACATGTTTTGTTTTCCTTCTCCTTGGGGTGACCATTGTCTCCAGTCAGTCCTGTGCTCAGTGAGTCATTAATTAAACCCAGAATCTTTATAAGTGACCTGTTGCGGCATTGAGGTTTATTCCCAACTTATTCTGCTTCACCGCATAATATTTGGTCAATGTGCCTTGTTTTTATTTTTTAAAAATTTCCCTCATTCTTCCTCATACCACGAGGATTCATTTTTGAGATGGGGAGCAAAAGGCTAGGTTAAGAAAAACATAGCCACCTCCAGAGTGCAAAAACTGCAATAAACCCATCACCTCTAACAACAGCAGAGCATGAAAAGATAAAAAACAGCCTGCCAAGAATGTAGTAACCACCCATTCACTTTTAAATGCTCTCCACACTTCAATGCACAGACCTAATTACTTTTCTGCATTCCCAAATCCACTTTGCCCATACTGCAATCAGAAACCTGGCGTTAAAATATTTTAGACTTGGAGGATCAAGACTAATTATGGGCCTTAGCTGCACCTTTTGGTTTTTCTCCCCTCTTCCCCCTCCTCTTCTTTGGGTTACTTTAAAGCACGCTCCACTGGAAGAAAGGCTGCCCAGTCCCAGTTGGGGGTGAAGCAGTGAGAGAATAAAACAAAGAACAACTCAACTCAATTCAGTAAGCTTCAATGAGGCTGGTATATTTAATGTGAGCCCAGGGTTAGCCCACAGAATTGTGGCAGAATGCAATATTCTCAACAAAAAAAGATGTGTTTAAGGTCGGGTAAGGCCCCATAAGGCTGTTGTTGGTGTTTAAGCAGTCCACTGAGGTATTTAGCACCAAGGGTTTCTAAACATTCCAGCTGAGAATTAAACCGCAGCTTTACAGTAGCTGCTTAGAGGTTTGGGGGGCTGGGAGCGTCCCCTCCCCCTTGTATTGAAAGGTCAACAAACAGTAGGAAAGATCATGTCATAACAAAGATGAAGTCACCTATTATTGAGTATAGTGACAGCTAATAGCACTATCAGAGGAACTAATCCAAGGTATTAAATAGTGTAATTGTTAAAATAATATCATGGTTATTAGAACACCCAAGCATGAGACATTCTTCATGTTATGTAACATGAAAGTCTTACAGGTGAGCTTAACTTTCCCATGACAGCGACTTGTTATAAATATGTAAATATTAGAAAATTGCCTCCATATGACAATTTTCCTGTAGCATACAGAATGCATTTTTGATATGCAGATGTTATGTTTCGTGGCATTTACTAAACTGCTTTTGGGTAATTATGCCAAGAGTTATACTCTTAAAAAGCTTTCATTCACTCAAAATAATTTACTGTGAAAATTGGTGTTAATATTTTACTTTGTTCAAGCATTTTTAGTTTCACGGATTTAATAAGACAAATGCTATTACAAACAAAGCACAGTTTCTCTAAGATGAATTCCTGAAACAGCTAAGGGAGGCTGAATGCTGATAGAGTTAACTTCATGGAAACCTCAGCTGTAAGTTTGAATTCTGGTGTTATCAAACTAGATCTGGGCATAGATATCAGGTTTATAGAATTACTATTCAGAATATTAGGAAGAAATATGGTCACCTTGAGACAGTACGAATGTCACAAAAACAGAAAAGCTACCAAAATTCTTTTCTATTTCTTTTAGTTTTCAGTAGTCAAGAATCCAGACTACAAGTTGTGTTGTAGGAGATGGTAAAACCAATAGGATGCTTCAGATAGTCAGAGCTTTCAAGACGCTTAAAAAAATAATACATGTGGCACATCCATTGGCTCACAACTACCAATTAACCCTTCTTGTTAGATAGGTAATTTATTTCTCTCAAAGGCATTAAATATCAGAGAAATCATGGGCCAAAACAGTAATTATCTGCAGGGAATCCAAAGGCTTGAAAGCCAATAATTCTGAAAAAATTAAAACAGAGTTCTTTTCACTGTATAGACTTCATCTTAAAACCTATAATAAGAGCCAGACACTGGCTGTGAACCTTTAAACTTCAAGGTGAAAAAAGATGTTGCAGAAGGCAAAGTCAATAATCATAGGCTTTCTACATAAAACTCTCTGGAAGTGGAGGTCAAAGACCAAACATTCTGGGCACCCTCTCTAGTGCTCAGTGTCCTGATCCAACGTGAAAATGAAGGGTTAGCTTGGCCAAAAGTGGGTATGGAGGAAAATATTAAATTATGGAGCTAAAGAAGATGACAATAAACTCCATTTAAAAAGCCTAGCAGTTTAATTTGAATTTTTAAAGCTTGAGTGAAATAAAATAATCTTTTCTTGGATAAAAAAGTAATCACAGAATTTCTTAAATGTCATGGCAAACTCTTCTTAAGAAAAGCATTTATTCTTAACATCTCATCTCCTTTATGCTACATTCATATTTTATAAAGTCTAGTCTTGGAAATCTATAGCTAGTGAATCTGGTTATTGAATATTTGACAATGACGCTGTCTTTTAATTGTACTTTTTCTTAATTGTACCCTAACTTTTTTTTTCTTTTTCTATGTTTTTGCTGTATTAAAAAAAAATGAAGGCCCTAACTCAACCCTGTAATAAATTGTTTAAGTTGTATCTAGATATTCCTTGTAGAAATGTACTAGCATTTGGTGTTTCTACCCTTTCAACACATGACTTCTTCGTATTCTGTAGGGGGTCC
Organism: Cacajao melanocephalus; assembly: GCA_963573385.1. NCBI lineage: Eukaryota > Metazoa > Chordata > Mammalia > Primates > Pitheciidae > Cacajao > Cacajao melanocephalus. The sequence continues at coordinate 53,661 of CAUYLG010030072.1, forward strand.
TGACTTTTACACATTTACTACCAGTTTCATAGAAATTCATAATGGTAACACCTACTTTTCACTTAACAAGGTCAAGGCACAAATCCACATGCCTAATTTAAATGATTCCCTTCTCTCTCTCTTTTTTTTTGCATCATTATAAATCCATACCAGATGTTAGGGAAGGAAAAACGTAATTCTCTGTAGTTCACTTGCTCTGACTACCTCTGATGATTCTCTTGCGGACTTGGGAGACCAGATTTGTGTTTTCTATAGTAAGCTTTCCCAATGCAATAGAACTTTCCAAGATTTCTGTTTTTGTCCTAAGTTAGGTTAATGTTAGAATTGGACACAGCTGCTGTCCATGACAATCTAACATACCAAATCAGGTCACTTTGCAGACTGAATAATAATAAGGTTCTTGGGTGATGTTTGAGGACAGTTGACAAATTTATGTACAAGTAATTGTGCAGCCCAGCTGCCATCCAGCAGTGGCTTAGTGGACACCTCCTGGTATGTCCAAGGGGTTCCAACTCCTAGAGACTGGGCTAAATCACTTTGATGCTCCCTTCCAATACTGAATGCAGTGCTATAATCTGTCCAGTTTAGATCAAAGCATTTTATTATCAAGAGAGCACTTTATTTTCTGATTTTAGGTGTGCAACAAAATTCCTAAATTACATTGATTTTAGTAATTAAGTATAAAATTGCCTGTATCTCAGCTGGCAGGAATATTAAAACTCTCATACGGCCAGTGCTGAAGTGCCATTTTTAGCATTTCAAATCACTTAGCACATTTTAATTCTCTCATGTGTTCCTTTTACAGGGGTTTCAACAAAGAAATAGTGGCTACTCCTTTTCAAAAATGGAAAGCAAGAGCATAGATAATGAGAATGCTCCTCACAGCCTGCCTGCTCCTCAGAAGTCAGATACTGAACATTTTGTTACGTTAACTAAAATGGAACAAGAGATGAACAAAATGAAACTTCTCTTGGCAACTTGTGATCAGGTAGAACATCTCAGTGGCCATTTAAGCTACTTAGTCAAATAACTCACTTTCTACCCTTTTCTCTAAGTTGGTAACTCTCACCTTGCTATTTTCATTTCTGCCCAAAGGTTTAAGCCTATTGTACAACTAACTCTCTACAGCACGTTGTTGCTTGTATGTCCTAGTTTCACATGGAGCTCAATAAAGTTAGAATTAAACTCATTTGGTTTCCCCATTGTGGTGTTTATTTCCTTCCAACACGAAGGTTTTGCCGGTGTCTGTCCCAGATCTGGATGCCTGTCTTCCTTCCTGGCTCAGCACTTAACAATTATCAGTGGTATCACCATTGCCTAAGTTCCCCACATTCAAAGCCCTGAAGGCATTTTTAACTTGTTGCTCCCCTTCATGCTTCAAATTATTATGTTCTGAAAATTTTCCCTTTAGAGTTAGTGCTATGATGTTGTTTTTTCTATTCCATAATAGTTGGACAGCCCCAGATACTTGTCATGCATCACCTGAATTAATGCAGCAGTCTTCCAGAAGTTCTGTCTGCCTTTCCCCTCTCTTATTCTGCTTCTAAACAAATGTTTGTAACACCCACTACTCTGCTCAAAAGCCTGTAATGGCTCTAAATTTCCCAACATCATGAAAACTCTGCTGCTTGAGTTTCTTCTTCCATCTTAATTCTGTAATCATTATTATCAGGATACCCAAGCCTTATTGCTGTGTAGTCTGGCCTGTCTTGTCATTCTTCTTGATTTTACTAATTCTCTAGTTTCTACTGTGGTCCTTTCTCTTCCTATTCACCTCCTCAAATCCTAACCACTGTTCAGCCTCTTCCTCATAATATTTTTCTGCTTGTTTGCATTCACTTTGATTCCCTTTCCTTTGTACTACTAAGTCACATATTGTCTTTAGATTTGATTGTCATCATGGCAGCTTAGGTAGAATGGAAAAAATCCCCGGATTGAAGTCGGATAAACTTGGGTCCAAAACAGATTTCAACAATATATCAGCTCTGGAGCTGGAACAAGTCATTTTACCTCTCTTTCTTGCCTTTTCTATAAAATGGGTATTTTAACAAACGAGATAGAAAATGATAAGAAATGTGAAAGTACTGACATGTAACAATATCATAAGTGCTATTTAAATTTGATTCTTCAAAATTGTTTTCAACTACTTTATATGGGTTTGTATATCTTCTGAATTTGGCTTCTGGAGAGTGAGTATTGTGTTTTATATTCCTCTTGCCTTCCAAAAGCTGTGGATATTGTTATGTAAAAATTTGTGGCCAATAAATAAATCTGGAATAAACTTGGCTTAGAGTTTTCCAATGAGACATGTGAAAGCTAGTTCAATCGCAGACTTTGAAAATACCGGGAGTAGAAACAAATGAATAAACCACAGCCACCTGAGACTTAGGTCTTGTATAGAGACATGTCACCCACACAAATTCTTTGGACAAAATGTTACAACTTTATATAAATTCTTAGACCTGATATAAATATATCATTTACTGAGTAGTTCATCCAGTTTTCTTGTAAACTAAATACATCAGTTGTAAAGAAATAAAATAAAGATCTGAAGACATCCTAACCCACCTCTACCCAATATAGTTTCTAATACATATTTATGATTCCTTCACTTGATTATTCTTTTATTTATTTAGCTATTAATTATACACACACACACACACACACATATATAATTTACTAGGGGCAGGTGTGTCCTGGCACTTTACAATTATTAATTCACTTTATCCTCACTATCTCTATGAGGCAGGCAGTGTATTATGGTTTTTACTAATAAGAAAATGAACGCACAGAGGGCTCAGCAACATGTCGAGGGTTGCACAGCTGGGAAGTTTGGACCGGGGTTTGAAACCACGCAGGCAATTGGCTCCCGGAGTCCCATCCTTTCAACCAACAACCTGTGGTGCCTCTTTTGAACTTTTTATGTTTTTGTACTTTTCTCCTTGTTTGTACCACCTTCAGTGACCCTTGAATGATAGCTAGCAAAGTTCTAGGATACCATAAATATTACTCATAGTAATCATACTCTGTTCTATGCCTTGACCTGTTGGGTTGGAGTTGGGGCTGTCAAACCCTCAGAGGAAAAACCTTCACAGGTTTATGGTGTTGGATAATTAATTTCTCTTCTGTGGAAGGGTAGCGGTTGTTCCTCTTGTACACAGAGGATGTTTTGCTTTGCCCCAGAGATTAAGAAAGGAAAGGAGAGTTGGCTCAATTGATAGTCATTCTTCCAGTTACCACCAAGAATTTCAAAATGAGTGTAAATGCAGTGTCAGAAGAGAATTGCCTCAGGCAACGTACTTCCAAAGGTGGATTTGATAGCAGCAAATTACATCAAGTTGGCCAGTTTCTTAGTTATATTTCTCCAGTACTAAACCGTAGTTTCCTGAATTGTAACTTTAGATTTGAAGTAGTTTGGCAATTCTTGAGGAGAGGACTTAAAATGGCCAATGTGTTCAAATAGGCTTTTTTTCTAGAGCTTTCCATTGTTTAGGTCGTGGGTCATCATGCCACTGATGTCACATTGTGTCTCCTTTTTCTGCTGGGATATTTCTACCTGCTTCTATTTCACAGTAATATGGATGCTACAATTTATCACTCAGGTGCTCAAAGAAGTTACCATCACTTCTGATGTTGTTACAGTTTAGCAGGTTTCTTACCTCAGCCTAATTAGTTTGGGTCTCACATGTAGAAGGAACTGCTAATTTCTTAATAGCCTTTGCAGTCACATCCATATATTCGTAAAAGAACTGATATGGTTTCACTTTATGTCTCCACCCAAATCTCACCTGGAATTGTAATAATCTCCACGTGTCAATGGCAGAACCAAGTGGAGATAATTCAATCATGGTGGTGGTTTCCCCCATCCTGTTCTCATGATAGTGAAGGAGCTCTCATGAGATCTGATGGTTTTATAAGGGGCTTGGCTTCTCCCTTCGTTCAGCACTCATTCTCTCTCCTCCCACCTTGTGCCTTCTGCCATGATTGTACGTTTCCTAAAGCCTCCCAGCTGTGTGAAACTGTGAGCCAATTAAACCTCTTTTCTCTATAAATTACCCAGTTTTGGATATTTCTTCATAGCAGCATGAGAAGGGCCTAATACAAGAACCTAGCTCAATGAGCCATTTTTGTCTGCAAAGAATTTTATAAGAAAATAGAGGCTGGGTACAATGGCTTACACCTACAATCCCAGCACTTTGGGAGGCTGAGGTGGGCAGATTACTTGAGCCTAGGAGTTTGAGACCAGCCTGGGCAAGAGGGTGAAACCCTGTCTTTACCAAACCAGACCAAACCAAACAACAAAAATTAGTCAGGTGTGGTGGCGCATGCCTGTAGTCCCAGCTACTTGGGAGACTTAGGTGGGAGGATCATTTGAACCTGGGGAGGTCAAGGCTGCAGTGAGCCATGATTGCACTCCAGCCTGTGTGACAGAACGAGATCCTGTCCTAAAAACACAAAAAGAAAGCAAATAGAAATACGAAATACTTTTAATTGTAAGAAGTATTTTAAAACCCAGATTCTTGTTTTACAACTGTAGACTGTAATAGGGTTTTGAAAGTCACTACTTTACATTTGCTAAGAATCACCCATATGAGTTATTGGTAGGCTTTCAATCTAGACCCACACTTTACTCTTCTTCATAAAGATAAAAGGGGAGGATTGATATCCTCTCATTCCTCAGTACATGGAAAGGCTGTTGCTTTCATTAATTAAATATCTGTGTAATTCTTAAGGTAAAATGACTGCTAATAAAAAGCATAGCAGAGGGTATCATTATCAGTCCACAAACTCAGATGTGGAGGAAATATCATATTTCTTTGTTTCTTTGGGCCAACTACCATCCAACCCCTAGCCGTCTTGTGGCCTGACAAAAAGGATAGTTCCAGATTCAGTGTTCTCTTTTTCTCTCTCTATTTCCCATATTGTGCAAAGGCCCCAGGCACACTGTGGGCTCTCTGATCATCACTGACCACTGTGGTAATTACCTTTAAGACATCCATTTTCTCAGTCTGGATGGTCGCTGCTGGTCAAGAGGTTTGGTTGCTTTACTTTAATGCCAGGAACCTTTGCTAAGCCTATGAGACCCTGTGTTTGCAGTCCCGTCATATAAGCCACACCAAGCCCTCCTTTCCTGATCAACTTGGGTCTTGACCTTTTGCTAACACTACCATGGAATAGTTCAGAGGTCCTGTTCCTCACAGTAGCCCCCAGGCTTTGACCTCCTTGCAGTGTGTGGGAACTCTCCCCCTTACTCTTCTCAAAGCCATTTCTGTATCTTCACAATAGGTTCAAACCTTGTAGACACGAAGAGCAATTGCCTTCTGTGGCTTTTGCTTTTTGCTCTGTCACAACCAACCCAGAATCAAGACAGCTCCCAACCTGGCCCCTGGCCCCTGGTAGAAATGGCAGGGGGAGGAAGGTGGGAAAGATAAAGGAAAAATGTAACCAAAATGATTCCTTGGTTAATAATCCTGCCACCCTTTTACATAAATAAACAAATGCTCTTGTGTTAGGCTTCCCTTTACATATGGTATGTCAAAACATCTCACCTTAGTCCCACGAGGACAGATTTATTGTCTACATTTTACAGATGAAGTGTTGGTCAGTTACCCTCCTTCAGCGAGCCATGAGGCCGGTGAGGACTAGGGCCAGAGTTTCAATTCATTGTCAGACTCCTACGCTGACACTCTCTTTAAAAACATACCACAAATGTGAGACTGACCAAGAGTTTTCTTTCAGTTCTTTTCTTTTTGAAGAAAGTATTTCCATCCCTAGGGTATTTCTGCCATTTTAATAATGTAAATGGAACCTGATGGTCTCTTTTGCCTGGGCTTCTGTGGGTGGCCTGCCTTCCTGAGGCAACACTTCTAAGTCCTTGAGAGGTTTATTCTGCTAATTCCTTCAGCGCAGAGTTTCCCCAAAAGATGCTTCCTGAAGGGATGTGTGGTGTTTCAACCTATTCTAGGTGAGTGTTCTTAAACATAGACGTGATTCTTGATCATCTGAAGATTTGTTAGAACACAAATTGCTTGGCCTTACCCCCAGAGTCCTTGATTTCATGAGCCAGAGGTGGAGCCTAAGAATTTGCATTTCTAAATTGAAATCACATTCAGATACCATCTCACACCAGTTAGAATGGCAATCATTAAAAAGTCTGGAGAAAACAGATGCTGGAGAGGATGTGGAGAAATAGGAACACCTTTACACTGTTGGTGGGAATGTAAATTAGATTAACCATTGTGGAAGACAGTGTGGCGATTCCTCAAGGATCTAAAACTAGAAAAACCATTTGACCCAGCAATCCCACTGCTGGATATATACCCAAAGAATTATAAATCATTCTATTATAAAGACACATGCACATGTATGTTTATTGCAGCACTGTTCACAATAGCAAAGACTTGGAACCAACCCAAATGCCCATCAATGATAGATTGGATAAAGAGAATATGGCACATATATACAATGGAATACTGTGCTGTCATAAAAACGAGTGAGTTCATGTCCTTTGCAGGGACATGGATGAAGTTGGGAAACATCATTCTCAGCAAACTAACACAAGAACAGAAAACCAAACACCACATGTTCTCACTCATAAGTGAGAGTTGAACAATGAGAACACGTGGACACAGGGAGGGGAGCATCACACACCGGGACTGTTGGGGGTGTGGAGAGCTAGGGGAGAGATATCATTAAATACCTAATGTAGATGATGTGATCATGGATGCAGTCAACCACCAAGGCACACGTATACCTATGAAATAAACCTGCATGTTCTGCATATGTACCCCAGTACAATAATAATAAAAAAAAAGAATTTGCATTTGTAACAAGTTCATAGGGGATCAGAAGCTAGTGGTCTAGGGAACACACGTTGGGAACCAGTATTCTAGGTGGCAATGGAATCTCTAATTTAAGTTGATGGCGTTAGCATGTACAGTTCAGTAGAGTAAGATGAGTGTTCTCAGGCCTCCATTATTCAAGGGATATATCTCAGCTTCATATTGCTAACTACTGTAGAGGTTAAATATCATCCAGTTTAAAAAGGTTTCTCTCGGACATAGATTATTTAATTTACACCTATAATGAACTATTCTTTAAGGACAAGAAACACAAAATGTAAGGATACTGAAGCACAACAAGTTTGAGGAGGAGTATAGAAATGATAATTATTCTGCAAATTTTCCTCAAGATACTCTTCGACAGTTGCATATGTTGTATTCATCTGATCAAATTCTTGTACAGGAACCAAAATTAGTTTAGTACTGTATTTAAAAAGCTAATGTTAAAAAGAGAAAATATAGCTTTCCAGTTGACTTTTCATTTACAACAGCATACTCCAATGTAGTTTAATTTCTATCTACATTTAACTACACTCATATAAAAACGTGTTACTTTAAAATTGCGTTACTCAAGAAAATCATGCTCTTTACTACACAAATTGAAGTTCATTAAATAACATTAATTTCTTGTTAAAAGTAATAAACTAAAAAAATTGTTTATATAAAAGTCAAAGAACTCATTAAAATGAAATATATAACACTAATAACTTACTAATCTAAAATAAAAATATACCACTCTTTAGGATATAGGATGCAAAAATTATTTATATATTGCTAAAAATGCTCAAGAGGGTAAGTAATCAGACTTCTCTGCTCTTAACATACCCTGAGCTCTGGCTACCATCCTGCTGATTTTTCTTTGCTGTCTTCTTGCCTCTGCCCTGACCAGGCTTGCCATTCACGAACATTTTCATCTTCCAAATTCTTCTTAAATTATGAGAATGAATATTTTCTGCCTAAATTGTGCTGAAATTGACACTTGTTTGTGTAATGTGTATTCCTGCCACTGAATTGTGAGCTCTCTGTTAATCATCTTTGTGACCTACTTACCTAAGACAGTCAGTGTCACGCTTTTAAAGAAATGGAGTGCCTGCAGGTCTATTATTCCATTGAATCCCCACAGCAATTCTGTGAGGGTGGTATTTGGCTTGTACTGAAAGCAGTGACTACAGAAAATGTCAAGATACACTGCACATCGGAACTAACGAGAATCGCAGAACTAATAGGAAACCATGGCATCAAGCCAAAGCAAATTGACAAGCAAAATTTAGGTAAAGAAACACGCTTCACAAAATGGTTGTTGCTACAGACTAGGGAGAGGTTGTTCCTAGTAACTGGGGTAACGAGGTCTTCTGGCATACAATTTGAGAGGATGTATCTATAGATGGAGATGCCATGGGTAGTGATGTCTTCTGTCATCTGTGAGGAAACCTGCCTGTCTCTTCTGAAGAACATTGCCTCATCTGTAAATAGAGAGGTGGATGCACAAATATGAAGGGTTGGTTAGGGACACTTGCAATGAGCTGGTTTCATTAGGATGACTTATGCTAATTAGTGCTAGGTAGAAGAGAACAAAATCATGCAAGTAAGAGCCAAGGCAAGCTAAGTTTATCAGTTCGAAACTTTACCAAAGCAAGACTTTTCATATTTCTATTTCTTTCCTTCTAATACAGGGAGGCGGTGTCATGGCAAGAACCCCAGGATGTCCCGACTTTGTCACGTGTATGACTTTGAATAAACTTCTTCGCTTCTTAGGACCTCATATTCAAAATGAATTATGAAATCTGCCCTATATGGGGGTCTTGTGAGATAATTTGAGGCTAGGTGCGGTGGCTCATGCCTGTAATCCCAACACTTTGGGAGGTCAAGGAGCATGGATCAGCTGAGGTTAGGAGTTTGAGAACAGCCTGGCCAACATGGTGAAAGTCTGTCTCTACTAAAAATACAAAAATTAGCTGGGAATAATTGTGCATGCCTGTAATCCCTACTGCTTGCTACTTGGGAGGCTGAGGCAGGAGAATTGCTTGAACCTGGGAGGCATAGGCTGCAGTGAGCTGAAATCAACAAAGCAAGACTAAAAAAAAAAAATTTGAAGTAACTTGTAGTAAAGTAATTGTGTATAAATAATGTAAATAAAACACTTGAATTATTTATTTTATGCTCAAGATATAACACATTCTAATAACTTAAAATTATATTTTTATTGCTTTGTTTTGTTTTTCTTTAAACAACTACTTCTTGTAGACTGAGTTTCTGCTTTGGTCCTCTCAAGTTCTTCCTAGGTTTATATTTGAACATAAGTGCATGGGTTCTCATGGTTAGGTCCTGGCTACTGGCCTCTTCTGACACTAATAACTTTGTATGCTGCCTGCTATGAGCTGAATTGTATTCTCTCAGATTTTGTGCGTTTAAGTTCTAATCCTTAGTCCTTCAGAATGTTACTGCTTTTGTATTTGGAGATAGGGCCTTTAAAGTGGTAGCTGAGGTTTCATAAGATCATTGGAGGGGCCTAATCCAATCTGACTGGCATCCTTATAAGAAGAGGAGATTAGGACACAGACACACACAGAATAAAAGACCACGTGAAGACACAGAAAGACGGGCATCTGCAAGCCAACTTCTCTGACACCTTCGTTTCAGACTTGTATGCTCCAGGACTGTAAGAAAATAAACTTCTGTTGTTTAAATCATCTAGTCTGTGGTACTTTGTTATGGCAGTCCTAGCAAACCAACACACTGGACATCAGCAATCTGCCAGGATACACATTTATTATCCACAGGAGGAAGTTTTGGAGGTATCCACTTGTCTTGATTTTCTTCTATTCTCTGTTGCTGGGACTACTCATATTTGGTTTCTAGGCCGCCTTTTCATTGAAACTTGAAATAGGTCCAGCGGGTAAAAAGTCTATCAGCAATCAAAAAAGATTTTTCCTTTGGCCAGGCATGGTGGCACATGCCTATAATCCCAGCACTTTGGGAGGCTGAGGTAGGTGGATTACCTGAGGTCAGGAGTTCAAGACCAGCCTGGCCAACATGGTGAAACCCCATCTCTACTAAAACTACAAAAATTAGTTGGGCGTGGTGGTGGGCACCTGTAATTCCAGCTACTTGGGTGGCTGAGGCAGGAGAATCATTGGAACCTGGCAGGCGGAGGTTGCAGTGAGCCAAGATGGTGCCACTGCACTCCAGCCTGGGCAACAAAGAGCAAAACTCCATCTCAAAAGAAAAAACAGATTTTTCCTCAACATTATACAGTGAGTGTGAAACTGTGAGGTCAAGGCAAAAATGTCCAGGCGCAGGAATAGGACAGATGGGACTAACCTGCAGAATGCTAACAGCATTTAATGAACAGTTTACTGAAAAGTAGTAACATCAACTTATCAAAATCTATATCCAAATAATATGGTACCATTACATAATAGTATAAGAACTTAAACAATAACTTCTGTTTCCTCTCTTCAATTCTTTGCACTATCACTTTCATATATTTCACTTCTACATGTATTGGTAAATCCCATAATATGCTGTTACTATTTTTGCTTTATTCAGTCAGTTATCTTTGAAAGAAATTACAAAATTTAAAAAGTGTATATTCACTACTTTTTAGCACTTTTCATTCCTTTGTATAAGTCTAAATTTGTATCTGGTATTATTCTATCTGAGAAACTTCTTTTAACATTTATTATAGTGTATTCAAAAAAATGAAGTTTCTCTGTTTGTTTGTATGAAAGAGGCTTTATTTCTATCTCATTTTTGGAAGATATTTCCCTGGATACAGAATTCTGGGTTGGCTTAAAAAATTTTTTAGTACTTAAAAGATATTGTTTTCTCCTGATTATCATAGTTTCTAAAGAAAAGTGTGTTGATACTGTTTCTCAGCATATAATTTATTTTTTTCATGTAAATACCTTCAAGACTTTATCTTTGATTTTCAACAATTTTACTTATAATGTATCTATGTGTTGCCTTCTTCACTCCTTTCTTTCTCTCCTTTTTTTCTCTCTCCTTCCTCCCTCCCTCCCTCTCTTTCTCTCTTTCTTTTTCTTTTCATCCTGCTTGGGGGTCAGTAATATTCTTGGATCTGTAATTTGTTATAATTCATTAGCTTTAGATAATTCTTAGCCATTATCTCTTTAAATATTTCTTCTATTTTTGTTTGTTCTGTTTTTTGCTCTACTTTTTCTCTTTGTATTTTAGTTTAGGTAATTTCTGTTGGTCCATCTTCAAGTTAACTGATTATTTCCTCTGCTGTGTTCAGTTTGCTGATACATCTGTTGAAAGCAATCTTCATTTCTGTTGCTATGTTTTTATCCTAGGATTTCTAGTTGGTTTTAAAAATAATTTTGCCAGGCGTGGTGGCTCACACCTGTAATTCCAGCACTTTAGGAGGCCATGACAGGAGGGTCATGAGGTCAAGAGATCGAAACCATCCTGTCCAACATGGTGAAACCCCATCTCTACTAAAAATACAAAAATTAGCTGTGCATGGTGGAGGGTGCCTATAGTCCTAGCTACTTGGGAAGCTAAGGCAGGAGAATCGCTTGAACCCAGGAGGTGGAGGTTGCAGTGAGCTGAGATTGTGCCACTGCACTCCAGCCTGGAGACAGAGTGAGATTCCATCTAAAAAAAAAAAATTAATAGTTTCTGTCTCTCCTGGGATTCCCATCTATTTGTAAATATTGCTTACTTTTCCCTCTAGATCCTTTAGCATAATACTCACATTATTATAAAGTCCTTATCTAGTAGTTCCAACATTTGGGTCATCTCTAGGTCTGGTTCTGTTAATGACTTTACCTCTTGACAGTGGGTTTTCTTTCCTTGCTTTTCTGTGTCTTGTACTTTTAAACTGAATGCTGAATATGGTGTGTGGAAAAGCACACAATGAGGTCATCAGTATTTATATTTAGAAATGGGCATGTCTCTTCTTCAGTAAGAACATTAGTATGGGAGGTTTAATCAATCAGAAATAAAGTTTGGTTTTTGTTGCTGCTACAGTTAGCTGTGTGCAGTGCAACAGTCTTCCAATTCCTCCAGCATTGGGTTTCTTCTACCTTGTTTATAGGGTGTGCTCAGCATCTGGAGAGTTTTCATTACTGTTGCTGCTCTATTCACAGCTCTTAACAAGCCTTGCCCACCTGTACCATAGAGAGTCTTCTCCCATATTCTTTCCTCTCCTTTAATGGAAGACTGCTGTTCTTGTTATTTAATATGAGATTTGTTGCAGAAACGGCAAATTCTTGGTTCTACTGGTCCATCCCCATTGTTAGGCAAGTCTTCTGTGCCTGTACCTCAGAGTGGGGCTTCTCGCTCTGCTTTGTATCAGTGGAGGTCTCGGGAAAGAGAATTTGCACCCCTCCTCCAGAGGTAGCAGATCTTACCATTGTATGAGTACGGAAATCTGAGCCAAAACAGAATTTATGCCTCTCCCTTAGGGACATACAGATTTTACTTCTATTCCTCCTTCAGTGGTAGTGTACTTTTTCCTGGAGCCAGAGGAAAGGATGGTACCCTTCCCTTAGTGGGCTTTACTTGGTTCAAGATTCCTGATCATGGGATTTGTTGGGGGAGTTTATTGTCTCTTTGTTAAGGGCAGACAACTTTTGTTTCTATGTTTCTACCTTTCCATTAGTGAGAAGTTTCTTCTTCTTTTTTTTTTTTTTTTTTTTTTTTTTGCCTGGGACCTTGGACAAGGGCATTTTGGACATCTCTCCTACAGACAAACAGTGGATCTTTGCCTGGGCCCTGAGATGAGGAGAGTTTCCTGTCCCTCTTCTAGAGACTGAATGCTTTTGCTTTCTATCAAATAAGCTGCTGGGGGCTTTGTGCCTCTGCTCACCAAGGGTGACCTCCTGCAGATTTTCGGCTTTGCTCCAAAGTGAGCATCTGGTATGGAAACTAACTTCCAAATGAGTTCAGCCTCCTCTTCTATCTAGAGCTCCCAGGGATCACAAGCTTTCATGTTATCCCACATTAAGCCTTAAAAAATTTGTTAAGGCTGGATGCGGTGGCTCATGCCTATAATCCCAGCACTTCGAGAGGCCAAGGTGGGTGGATCATGAGGTCAGGGGTTCCAGACCAGCCAGGACAAGATGGTGAAACACCCATCTCTACTAAAAATACAAAAATTAGCCGGGTGTGGTGGTGGGTGCCTATAATCCCAGCTACTTGGGAGGCTGAGATGGGAGAATCGCTTGAACTTGGGAGGCAGAGGTTGCAGTGAGCCAAGATTGCACCACCACCACTGCACTCTAGCCTTGGTGACAGAGCAAGACTCTGTCTCAAAAAAAAAATTGTTAAAATTTTAGCTTTCTTCTCACCCACTTTTATGTTTGCCACCTCTTTCTCCAGTGTTTTGGCAAAGGCAAAACAGTTCATATGTACTGTTTATCTTCAGAGAGGATTGTCACCTTTCAGAAGTCGGTTACCTTATTTGTCTTTCCAGTTCAATTTTCTGGTGAGTTATAGATGACTCAGCTTTTTATTGTTGTGGGGGTAGGAGTAATTTTTCTTGTAGCATTTATATCCTAAGCCTTATCCTACATTTGAGTTGAGATTTTAAAGGCTGAGTAGCAGACCAGCAAGTAGGGATGGTAGGGCAATGGAAAGCATCTTGAATGAAGGCACAATATGTGAAAAGGTAGGGAGGCAAAAGCAAAAGTTTCTGTCTATGTGAAATGATTCATCTTTTCTAATTTATCTTGGGAGTAAATGGCAAAATGAAATTTAGTTTATAGATATTATCCTACAACCAACTTGACTAGTCCATATCTATCTATGGGAGAGAAAACTGTATTTTTATCATTTAGGATTCTTTTAGTATGGATATACCTGACTTTAATTAATCTGGGGGGCTCTCTGAATTATTGTGGAGTAATTAGGTTGATTGCTGGGTATGGCTTATGGAATCAGTCTTGTTGGTCTGAGCATATAAAGTATGCTTCAAAACCATTTTCAAAATTAAATTGAGGTTTTGGTAAGACATATAAACTTTTTTAGGCCAAAGTTTCAGTGTGACAGCTATACTCTTAAATTTTCATGTGTTAATTTACTCTTTTATGTATCTAAACCATTTCTTTCTAACCCAACTTAAAACAATAAAACAGCAGCAGCAGCAACAACAACAATCCCTGAATTCAGTCTCACCTTTTATTCTCGGACTTACTCTTAGGTTGGGAATAGTAGACTATATGTTCCATGTGACATGTGACATATAAGAATTCTTTTCTATATTTAGACTTTTATATGACTTTCCTTGTTAGTTATTCTCTATTTTACTGAGAACACTACAATTGATTCTGAAAATGGGTGATTACCAATAAAGAAATGAGCACAGTGTATGTATGCCCTTTTAAGGAAAATTTATTAACAAAATGATTCCAAAATGAAATATTTTGTTGTAGTGGATTGAGGATGGCCACAAAATTCTTACATTTTTCCTGTTCAGAGGTAGGTCTGTGTCCCCTAGGGTCTGAGTGTTCTCTGTGACTCCTTTGACCAATAGACCATATGGAAGTGCTGCTGTGCCAGTTTCTGGGTCTAGGCCTTGAAAGATTAGAAGGGTCTACTTCCTGCCTCTTGGAATTTCCTCTTTTGCAGCCCTGTTCTACCGTTTAAGAAATATAATGATCCCGAGATTGCCCTGCTATGAGGAAGCCCAAGCTAGCCATGTGGAGAGGTGGAGAAGAAATTGCCCAATATGAGACATATACTAATTTCTGACCTACAAAGTCATAATAAGAAAAATAGTAAGTTACAAGGTTCAAGGGATAGTTTGCTCTGTAACAATAGACAACTAGAAATTTAATCTTAAAAGCTTATATAAAAATGATATAAACGTCTTAAAAATGCTTATTTATAGTCATGTAAAGTTAATTTCTGGCAAAATCTAGAACCTTCTAACTTGAGTGACTTGGACAAATTTAACATTCTGTTTGGGTATTTTTAACTATTCAAAAAATAAATCTGTATGCTTATATCAAACATAAATGTTAAATTTCTTATTATTTGCTTTCTTTTTAAAAATAAACTAAATGAGTTTTGACATATTATAGTATTATATTGTATTTTTCAGTAAAATGAAATGTAACAATACCACAAATATAGATCTTTGCATTCTGTGACTTGTTTGAACAAAAATTGTGTAATATACAACATGCAATTTAAAAAGGAGAATGTGGATAATAAAGAAATGCTGTCTCTTTTACTGATAGTGCTTTGGGCACAAAAGGGATAACTTGTCCAGTTTATATGATCATTTTATAAAGCCAAAATATCCAGATATATAAAGAAAATAATTATTTCTAGATTTCTCTCTTCGAAGGGAAACAGTATGTTAAAGATCATTTGATTATCACATGTCTCTATCAGTGGTTATCAATTAAAATTTAGTTTACAATATATGTGAGACCTTACAAAATATATAATAGCATTTTCAAGTGAAATTGAAATTTTCCTAGAGTCTTCATTTGAAAAATTATTCTTAAACATATAGGAGCTAATAAAGAACTCTTTTTATAATGAGCATTTTTGTTTTCTTTTTCTGATACCTTATGTCAATGGAAAAGAACCCCCAAAATAAGTGGTGCTCCTTCCTTGTACAAATGTGATCCAGAGCACATTTCTCTGTCTTAATCACTGAAATTATTTGGTTATCAAAGCCATACACAGTTCATGATTTGACTTTCATCCCTTGCAGACTTATCCATGATATTGCTCTAGCCTTGAAAACATTAAAATGGCCTTTGTTTGATATTCAACATGTAATTTCAGAAAGACGTGTTCATTTTTTAAAATTGAGACTGAGTATTTTGTGTGATAGAAGAGTCTTAACAAGGCCTGCAAATAGAACCACATTTTCCAAGGGTGGGGTAGGGGTGAGGATAGGTTGAGTGAACGATAAAATGGCTGAGGGTGTATTTGTGTGTGTGTGTGTGTGTGTGTGTGTAGAGACAGCATGTGTAATTGTGGAGTGTATATGTATACACGTATGTATACATTTAACTTTCTTCCCTATAGTGGCTAAAAGACATTCTTTAAAATAGAGACTATTTAGAAAAGAAAAATTTTAAAGTCGCTTTTAATAGAATCATTCTAAATTTGCTAGTTTGGGAAATAATATCTTCCAATCAGCTGTTCCTAATAAAGATGCAAGAGGCCATATGTTCTGTGACAAATCAGACTTGTTTTGACAATGGGAGTTACAGAACCTGGTTTGGAAGCATCCGGACACTAAGAGATTAGAAGTCACCTGCCCTCTGTTAACCTAGCCCTTCCGTGTGAAGGTATTTTTCTACGTTAAATTCATTTAAGAATAACATTATTTTATGTTTTCAAAATAGAAATTAAGTTACTTTCTGATAAGTGTGTCTGGGCTTTCATGCTGCTTTCTGACATCATCAGTGAGTGAATAGTTTTTGTGCAATTTCTGCAGATGGCTTCTCCTACAGAAGGAGTTGTATTTATTTGATTTCTTTTCTTGCTCTGAGTCTTGTGAGGCATGGTAATAGGGCGGGCGTGGAGGTGCTGACAACAAGGGAGTGGGTTCCTCTGGATTGGGGCTCTGGGAATTCCTAAATGCCCTGGCAGGTGTCCTAAACTAACATGGGTCTTAGGAGAGGAGGTGATTTTCTGAAGGCTTCACCATGCCAAGTGGCCCAAATTCACTCCATGAGACACACTGTTCCAGGGGTTTTCACACTGCCGTTGACACTGAACAGACCTTAAACAATATGAGAGAGCACCAAGATTTCTTCTGGGCTCAATGAATAATCAATTTAATGCCATTTCAGAATATAAAATTAAAATTGATAGATATTTCTTATGGGAAGACATCACGTACAAACTCAGTTTATTAAGAAAAATATCTTTTACCCTTGATATTTTTCAGGACTGCTCTGTTAATATTTGTGTTTACCACCATGGCACATGTACACCTGTGTAACAAACCTGCATGGTCTGCACATGTATCCCAGAACTTAAAATATAATAATCATCATAAAAAAATTTTGTGTTTACAATTCTGATGTTTGTGTGTGAAATAATTTGTCATCACACATTATTAAGAATGCCTTCCCCAAAAGTTCATTTCTAACAAAGCTCTGATATGTTTGTGCCTTTGCCTAAGAAACCCTTTGAAACACCTTGCTTGATACACCTCTAGCTGAAAGGTTGGTAAACCTCCCTGACTCCTAATCATATTACCTCTGCCCATGCTCCTGCTTCTAATTTTGCTGTTTTTCTTGGTGCACCCTCGAGACTGGTGCCCACATGATAAACTCTGGCAGCTGTGGTCATGCAATCAGACCATCGCCACCTCTTCAGCCTTATGCTGTCATGAGTGTGCTCCAGGGACCGGTGACGCTGAAGAATTCCACAGATCATCCTCACCGACCTAGAAAACCAGAGAGGTTCTAGCTTTTGCCCATAGCTTGCAGCAGTGACACAGCTCTGTTTAGCATAGCTAAAGCATTCAGCAGCCCAAGACATAGAACAGCCACCTCAATGTCATGATGGAGTAGGAAGAGCAATCTGTGTTCTTAAATGTTACATTAAAAACCCAAGTCATCCCAATTGCCATTTTCCCCTTTTGCTCTTTGATGACTAAGCTGCAATGCTGTGATTCTGTTCTGGAAAATACATAACTCACTCCAAATTATTTTCCAAAAGATAGGAATAAGCAAATAGCACAGACAGCCCGAAGGACCTCAGCCTGTCAAATGTGCATTCTCTTACTTCTTGTTTGCAGTTCTCCACTTTGATAAGAAAATCAACTAAGACACACAGACAGAGGTTAATTCCCTTGCCTAAAAGCTGATCTGTAATCTAGGCTATCGTTCTTTAGTGAGCTGGCACTTGCTGGAGATGTGTTAATGTCTTAATGAAAGGACAGGGAAATTATCACTCACTGATTTGTGTTTTTAAATTTGGAGTTTCTAAAGTAAGACTACTTAACGATACAGGCATGCCCATTTTCAGGACTGGATCTGCAGCTCCTGCATTTGATGTGTAACCTTGAGGGCTTCCTGTGAGGTAATTATCGTGCTGGGATGAGCTAATCTCCCATAGAAGAGTACACTGCCTCATTCTGCTAACAAATAGGCCCCTGCCTTCTAAAGACTTGCCTGAGCTGACTTATTATATCTCCCCGATCTGCAGAAAGACTCATATCATCACTGGGCCAAAGGTGAATTGCCTAGAGACAAAGTTGGAATGAATTTTTTGCAGTCCCATTTCGCCAGACATTCAAACCACTTCATTCTGAAGAGTAGAGACCTTTAACTCTGTCACATATTTATATATGCTTATAAGGCCAGGGAGGGGTCTTTCTGCAGATCTGCTCCAGATGAATGTATCAAAATAGTATTTCAGAAGAAACTGTGTCTGCCTCACAAACCTTTGCTCCCCAACTCTGAGAGAAGAGAAATACAGTTGTTGGCTTTTTTTCAGTTTACTTGCATTTTGGAAGTTGGATGTATATACATTTGTCATGTCGTAATGGGCACAGAATTTCAAGTCCAAATATAATATGGAGCCGTGGTAGGAGTGAGGGCCACATGAATGTCCGTTTCATCCTGAAAAAAGGACTTTTTAGCTGATGCCTGTTTTCCATATAAAATGTGGCTTTGTTTTTTTTAATAGTTTTTCTTATTCCCTACAGCAAAAGAGGCTAATATTCATTTAAAACCCAATAACAATTAAACCCCCCAATAACAATTAAAACCTACAATGAACAACTGCTCTAGCTTTGTTTATTGCATGCATAAATAATCATACTTCAATGAACATGTTAGTATCTATGATCTCTTCCCAGATTAAGGTTGCCTCGAGACTGCTTGCTTTGGCTACTGTAAATGTGACATGAATTACGCTCAGGAAAATGTGTCTAACATGCTGGGTTTGAAGTAAATTATTTTCTTCTAATATACCTACACAACTGTCACAAGGAATTACACTGCAGATTTAGTGATGTTAAGTGTCAATTGTAATTTGGTGACAGCCATTTTATTGGCTATGCATACTGTTCTGCTAGGACTGCTTCTCAGTATGGAGGCCACCGTATCATTAAAAACCAGTGATCCTTCACTGATGACATAATTTGACTGGCAGAGAGAGGAGCAGAGAGGGGCTTGCCTCCACCTGCACAGAATCTGCTGTATGTCAGAGATGAATTTGCCTTCAAATTAGAAACAGCACTGCAGATGAGGGGCTGTGATTTTGCTTGAGTTCTTTTAAGGCGTTTCTCTGGAATGGTTACTGAGCAGCTGATAGAAGTCTCCTTTAATATGTCAAACATATATATTATGCAGCCTGTAAACATTTCAAATATTTTTAGTCATAGCTTACAGTGAGTTATCTATAAAACAGTTTCAGCTCAATCGAGCCACATGTATTTCTGCACACTCATCCATCCATTCTTTTGTCTATAACTCTGTCTTTGGCATGGGTTTCAGGAATAAAATTTATGTGATAGAATGGTAACCAAAGAGAAAAAAACCCCAAAACCCAACCCAACACACTAAAACAAACCCTAACAAAAAACAAGCAAGCTTTCATATCAGCCCAGTGTTTCAGCAGGTAGGATAAATCACTGGAGCTATGTAAAAATCTTCAGTAAGAACAGAACTATAATCATACATTCTGAAAATTTTATAAACTGACAATTCAAGTTATGTGTTTTATGCTAATATACATTGTGGTAGGTTCTAATAAACTGTGACTCACTCATAAATAGTAGAAAAGCTGACAGCATTCACACGCGAGCACATACATAGACTCACACACACTCCGTACTTATGCAGGATACAGGAAATAGATTCCAATACTTGCTTAGCGAATTTAAATCAATATAGCTGCATTCCATTTTCAGTATTTAAATTAAATTTTTTTTTGCTGCAAGGCACTGTAAGGAACAAAGCAAAGTACCTTAAAAGAAAGTGTATCTCTCGTAATTTTAGCTCATTTCACACCTATTTGACAGCTTCTCTTAGCCAATTGGTTTCATTGAAAATGCTGACAATATTCACCTATTAGAGTTCTGCCCTTCTATGTGGGGACCATTCCTCTTAGATACACTTTATTAGCTTCCAACATGAAAAAATAACTTTTTTCCTCCTCATGTGACTGACATTTACCACTATTTTCCTCTTCTCTTAACACAGCATTATTTATTTATTTATTAAGAAAAGAAACTTTCCAGAACAATAAATAGCATAAATTATTCAGCCAATTTCAGTCCAGCCACATAAATCATACTGAAGCAGACAAGCTGCTTGTGACAAATGCTTTGTCTAAGAGAAATATACCACTGAAGGTTTAATCAGAGGCTCTAAACATTTCAGACTTCCCCATTTTTATTCTTGGCCAGAAACTCTATTTCTCCATCTTACAGAGGCTCTTGAGAATGTTCTTTTTTCCCATGAGAATATTGTGACCATTTTCATCCACAGTAGGGAAGAGGGTGTTAGTAAAGTGCACTTTTCTGAAGAAAAATTCAAATAGGGGTTGGCAAATCTTCTGAATTCTTGAAAGCATATTTCAGGGCCAACCGTGGCTATGTTAATAGCTTTTCACATGATGGACCATCAAGTCCTACTTTTCATGACTGGTCAGAGGATTCCCACATTGACCAAAGAAAAAGTAAACAATTTGGAAGCAGAGTGAATCCAGTCTAGCTGGCAAAATCAAGAGACAGGGGTTCCTCTTTTGTCTTGTCATGGGCTCTTAAGGTTTCTGAGACTTCAGTTTTTTTATCTGAAGCTTCCTCCTTTACTGCCTTATTAATATAAATGGGATCCATAAAAATGCTTGATTATACCATGTTAGGCTAAAATATGCCCATAAAATTTCTTTTTTTGGTAAGCTTCAAATAATGGTGATTTTTTTTTTCCAGTAAGAGGAATGAAATCTTAGTTCCCCTAATACTTTAATTGCCAACTTTTTCCTTTCGTAATATTTAACTAATTCCTGGGCTGTCAATGATTCAAAGCATTTATGTTCCTGGGGACATGTGCTATTCGAAAATACCTTGAAACTTAAGAAAAATATATTGTAGGTCCACGCTTGGTTTTGATAACCATTTACTCTGAGGGAAAGGAGACTGTGTTGTCTACTTTTAAACCATTAGGAAAAATTGGGAGCAGGTGGGAATAAGCTGGCAGTGGCAGTGGAAATGGCAAAGCATGCAGGGACTGTGGTCTGGGAGTACAAAAGGAGGGAACTTGTCACAAAAAACGTGTCTACACCTATGATACCCCCACCGTTGGTGTGGGAAGGCAGTCTCAGCAGGCCAGCACCTCCAGCGTGTGTGAAAGCACCCTAAGAAACACCAGAAGAAAAGGCACCACCTGGGCTTCCCCGGGGGCCTGTTTCTGCAGTGGTTTCTGGATTCAGCCTTGCTTACCTTACAAGCTCTGAGTGAATTGTGGCCGAAGCAGCTGTGGTTGTGGCCCACGTGAGCAAGTATTCGTTTCTGATGCATATGTGGCATTTTGCCATAAAAAGGTACAGCACATGGATCTCTGGAGGAACATGCATCAAGTTTATTTTCTGACTAGTAAATGAATAAATTTTTCTGACTCAATTGGGAATGAAAGGAAAATAACCTGCCTTTGGAGCTATCCCAAGATCTGATTCCTTTGGAGCGGTTCATGTAATTTAACAACAACAACCCAGTCATCAGAGAACTGCGGCATAGCATACAGCCAACTATAAGCCTCGCAGATGAGGGAACTCTGGATCCACAGGGGCTAAGAAGAAGTAGGTAGCTTTGAGCAGTACTTGGTGAGAGAATTTAGCTCAGGGAAATGTCAGTAAAATTCCAATCACCCTGTTTTAGACAGATTCACTTAAATCCCCAGGTTTTTAGGAGATGACAGGAGAATGGACTCTAGAAATAGTTTGGTTGAAAATATTGTCTGTCCAGAGTTTGTGTCCATTTGGTTATATTTTTCATCTATTTTATCAGGGTACATATGAAAGAAATTGGGGAGAATCTATAGTAGCTTAGTGAAGAAGCTAAAGAAGTCAAGTGCAAGAATTGGGATCTTATCCCGATAAGATTTCAGAAATTTTTAAATAAAAGGAAAAAAGTCAGTTGAATGCAGAATTTTACGAAGTTTTCAGTTTTACGAAGCTCATTCTGAACTTCCTTTCTCTTAACCGAGTTGTCATTGTCCATAAATAGGGTGAACCTATGTCCCAGTTTACCCAGGACAGTCCCAGTTATGTCTAATGAGCAAACTTAATTATTAAGAATACCCCCTTTTATTCTCAAAAGTGTCCTGGTTTGGGAGATAAATTAGTCACCCTAACCATAAACAAAGCTCCCTTTGAAGTTAATAGATTTGTATAAATGATGAAAGCTGGAAAATTTTGATTTGTTTTTCAAATTTGGTTTTCTAAAGTCATAGAGTGAGCAGGCAGGGTACGTGGAGACCAGAGCAAACCATGGCTGGGTGAGAATATGCCTAGGCCCTGTGTCTTTCTATGAACTGCTCTCATTCTGTGTTTTGTCTTTCTTTCTCAGACCTTCTTTGAGGGTATTTTGAAATGTTTTCAGATAAACTCTTTAAGACTCAAACAAATTTCAGATTTTCTTTTTAAGTTGTAATATTTAGAAAAAAAAACCCTGAAGAACTGGTTTTTATGACTTGCTTAAATTGTTGTAGAGAGTTGGGAATGGAATCACATTTCATTTTACTTCATTGTGAGAATTATCTTGGGTTGTATGTTAGAATAGATTCTAGTTTTCTGAGGGCAATCAACAATGAATTATAAGTAGGATATGACCAACAGATTCTTTTCTTATATGGCATAGGAAAAGTTCTGGTTCTGCCAAAGTTAAAAAAAAAACTGCCAATGAGTTAACTTAAGAAACAACATTATTAAAAATATTTGTAAACAGAGACACTACTTATTTTAAAATATTTGAGCAAGATTTTTCATGAAATTGGAAATCTCAGTTAATCAGATTACTTATGTTAATTCCTTAGAAGTTAAAAATTATACTTCATTGCTTGACAGACTTTTATGATTAAATACATGCTGGTTAATGTAAGGTGGCTGTAAACAATGATTTTTTGGTATTTTTCTTTGCAAAGCATGCATTAAATTGATTACTTTAAAATGTATACATGAAGTGATTCATTCAAGGTCTTTGGAAAAACAGGAAATATAGAGTACTGGTATGTTTTGTTAGGAATATTATCTTCTATTTTGGTTCACTTATTTTCGGTATAACAAAACTCTAAATTTTTAATTGAGGAAACACCTGTTTTACCTGATTTTCTTAAGTGTACTGAATGGATATTGAATGCCTTGAAGCAAAAGTCTTATTAAACCAAGTATCCCATGATATGGGCTACAATGGATGAATTATTTCATCCAAGAGAATAGTATACTAAAACTTCACTGCATCGTGGTCCTCAGGGGCTTTGCTGTAGAATTACTCATAAATGGAACCATTTTATAAAAACATCCTTCTGATGCTTCAGAATTTCATAGAAATGGATCAGAAGAGATACTTTTTTATAGATAAGAAATTGATTTGGAAGAGAAAGAAATATTAGAAACAAATGGTCATTTCTTGATATGAAAAAGAAAAGGAAGTGACAGACCACATAGAGCCCATTTTATTTAACCTCTCTATAAACTGCCTGGAGAAACTTAAATGATAGAAATGTCCAGACTGTGTGTTGTCATTTTCTTGAACCAATCATCATGTTATACTCCTCTGGCATAGCCATAGGTGTGTGGGTAGCAGGGGACCTGAGCCAGCCCAACAAGAGAACTTTGAATACTGGACTAGAAACACTTTCTCTGAAAAAGTTTGAACCTCATTTTCAGTTGAAGCCATCCAACTTCCCCCAAGGGAAGCCATTTTTAGAGTAGTCTATTGAACACTTTTAGGGTAATGTTACTGATAAAATTGCTGTGAGGATTTAACGTGGAGATGCGACACTGTGAAATTTTCAAGCTTTATGACGACTTAGAAATATGGGCTTTTGGTCAATTAAAAGTCAAACTCATGAGAACAGGTTGAAGGAAGATCTTATAACCTAAGCAAAGTAGGTATTACAAGCAACGACTCAATAAATCTTTGTTTTCTTTCTCCATTGCTGATCAGTTTCCATTCTCTGATTTGTCTCCACCCTTTCAGTTTGATACATGGATTGGTTTCCTTCTAGGTTTCATGGCCCAGTGCTTGAGAATTCCCTATCTATCTACCAAGGGGCATGGGAAAACCCCATTATCAACCTTCACATGTTATTGTGGCTGATGAGTGAACAGTACCCGGCTATATCATGTTATTAGACAGAGCAGTTTTACCTAATCACAGAATAGCTGGACATTCTAATCATTCCTTAGTTAAGTATGAATTTCCTTTGAGGGAAACCAGATTCAGGGGCACAAGCGGTGGCAGCTTGTATATTCCAAAAATGACCACGACAAGATTTTCCCTTCAGCATGCTTTTCCAGAACTCTGCCTGAATTAGTTCACTTTAATCCTGCTAATAAAGAGATATCTAAGACTGCACAGTTTACAAAGGAAAGAGGTTTAATGAATTTGCAGTTCCACATGGCTGGGGAAGCTTCACAATTATGGCCGAAGGCAAGGGGGAGCAAGTCACATCTTAGGTGGATGGTGGCAGGCAAAGAGAGCCAGAGCTTGTGCAGGGGAACTCCTCTTTATAAAACCATCAGATCTCATGAGATTTATTATAATGAGAACAGCACGGGAAAGACTTGCCCCCATGATTCAGTTACCTCCCACAGGGTCCCTCCCATAATACGTGAACATTCAAGATGACGATTGGGTGGGGACATAGCCAAATCATATCACTGCTACTCCCCCAACAAAAGGCAGACTCTAGGTCTCTTCCTCTTGAAGCTGGATGGGCTTTTGTGACTGTTTCAAATAATAGAGTATGGTAAAAATGATGCCATATGATTTCCAAATCTAAGACAAAAGGAAGGGAGAAGCCTGGCTTCCTCTCTGTGGATGTTCTCCATGAGAACCCAGCCAGTATGCTGCAAGGAGGCCCAGGCTATGTGGGGAAGAACCTGGGCCCCTCCCAGCTAACAACCGGCACCAACTTCCCATCCTGAGAGTGAGCTGTCCTGGGTGTGGATCATCCTGCCCTCCATTGGCCTGCCCCTCCCAGTACTGTGTGTGGTAGAAATGAATTTTCCCTGATGAGCCCTTTCCAAATTGCAGATTTGTGAGCAAAAATAAATGATTGTTATTGTTTGAATCATTGTTTTGCAATTGATATTAATTCTCACCAGTGTATGAGGTAGTGCTGCCATCACACCCACTTTTTAGAGAGGAAACAAAAGCATCCAACAGGTGAACAACTTGTCAAGGTCAGCCTGGTGATAAAAGCTATAGGCAGATTCTTGAGCTGCCCTCACAGCACAGCTTTTCACAGAGGATAGAGCACTAGTTTATCAGTTAAGACGCAGTACGGTGGTATAGGGTGAGCTCTGGAGACAAACCACTGGAATCTGAGCATACAAATAGTGCAGAGCACTGCTCTTAGATCCTGAGGGAATCAGTATGGAACAAAACAAACAGAAGTCTCTGCCCATGTGGAGCTTCCTTTCCAGTGTTTTGGGGACAGTAATAAAGAGCCCTTAGTGAGGGGGATCCCAAGATGGCCAAATAAGCAGCAGCTCCGGAAAGCAGCTCCCAGGGAGAGAGATGTAGAAGTCGAGTGGCCTCCACAATTAAAAATGAGGTACCAGGTTCATTTTGTGGGTCTGGTTGGACAGTGGGTATAAACCAAATAGGGCAAGTTGAGGCAAGGTGAGGCACTGATCCACCCAGGAGGAGCATGCAACTGACCAGAGGACTAGGGGATCGTCCACTCTGGGACTTTGGTTTGGATACAGTGCTTCACCCAAGCCCTCTACAACCCACAGAACAGGAGATCTTCACTGGGCTGAAAAGCCTCAGTGAGCAGCCTCAACAGAGCAGAACAGCAACTTTGGCCTGCACTGGGGCTGTCAGCACAGATCTAGGCAGAAGCACTGGCTGACGTGAAAGCCAGAAAGCTGGATGGATGAAGTTACCCACCCCCTATAAAGAAGGGGAACTAAAAGCAAGAAAACAGCCCAGACGGCAGGACGGGTCCCCCTGCACAAAGCCCAGCAGTCTAAAAAACTCTCACTCCAGAGTTTCACACCCAGAACATCAGTTAGAGAGTGACCAGGAACGATTGAGCTTTGGCAGGAGGGAGTGAAGCCACCATTGCAGAAGCTGGCCTAATTTTCCTGAGTAAATAAAAGATACAGCAGCTCCACTGAATCCATGGCAGCCCAATAGCACCTCTGCAGGCAGACAAAGGAAAGGCCACCTCCCCAAGCAGCTACCTGAGATCAAAACTATATAAATCCAAGGAGATGGGAAGAAACCAGCACAGGAAGAATGAAACCATCAAAAACCAGAACGCCTCTCTTCCACCACGAGATCACAACTCCTCACCAGCAAGGGAACAAAGCTGGAGAACATATTTGATGAATTTGCAGAAGCAGGCTTCAGAAGGTGGGTAATAACAAACTTCTCTGAGTTAAAGGAGCATATTCTATCCCAATGCAAAGAAATTAAAAACCTTGAAAAAAGGTTAGATGAAATGCTAACTAGAATAACCAGCTTAGGGAAGAACATAAACTAATTGATGGAGCTGAAAAACACAGCACAAGAACTTTGTGAAGCATACACAAGTTTCAATAGCCGAATAGATCAAGCAGAAGAAAGGATATCAGAGATTGAAGATCAACTCAATGAAATAAAACAGGAAGGAAAGAAAAGAGAACAAGGCCTTCAAGAAATATGGGATTATGTGAAAAGACCTAATCTACTCTTGATGAGTGTACTGGAAGATGACAGGGAGAATGAATCCAAGCTGGAAAACACTCTTCAGGATATTATCCAGGAGAACTTCCCCAACCTAGCAAGGCAGGCCAACATTTACATCCAGGAAATACAGAGAACACCACAAAAAAACTCCTTTAGAAGAGCAACCCCAAGACACATAATCATCAGATTCACCAGGGTTGAAAGGAAGGAAAAAATACTAAGGGCAGCCACAGAAAAAGGTCGGGTTACCCACAAAGGGAAGCACATCAGACTTACAGCAGGTCTCTCTGCAGAAACCCTACAAGCCAGAAGAGAGTGGGGGCCAATATTCAACATCCTTAAAGAAAAGAACTTTCAACCCAGAATCTCATATCCAGCCAAACTAAGCTTCATAAGTGATGGAGAAATAAGCAATTGCTGAGAGATTCTCTCACTACCAGACCTGCCATACAAGAGCTCCTGAAAGAAGCACTAAACACAGAAAGGAAAAACCAGTACCAGCCACTGCAAAAAAAACCCCAAATGGTAAAGACCAGTAACGCAATGAAGAAATTATGCCAACCAAAGGTCAAAACAACCAGCCAGTGATAAAATGGCAGGAACAAAATCACACAGAACAATATTAACATTAAATGTAAATGGACTAAATGCCCCAATCAAAAGACACAGACTGGCAAATTGTATAAAAAGCCAAGAACCATTGGTGTGCTGTATTCAGGAGACCCATTTCACGTGCAAAGATACATATAGGCTCAATATAAAGGATGGAAGAAGATTTACCAAACAAATGGAGAGCAAAAAAAAAAAAAAAAAAAAAAAAAAGCAGAGGTGGCAATCCTAGTCTCTGATAAAATGGACTTTAAACCAACAAGAATCAAAAGAGACAAAGAAGGGCATTATGTAATGGTAAAAGGATCAATACAACAAGAACTAACTATTTTAAATATATAGGCATCCAATACAGGAGCACTCAGATACATAAAGCAAGTCCTTAATGACCTATGAAGAGACTTAGACTTCTTCACAATAATAGTGGGAGACTTTAACACTCCATTGTCAATATTAAACAGATCAATGAGACAGAAAATCAACAAGGAAATCCAGGACTTGAACTCAGATCTGGACCAAGCAAATTTAATAGACATTTACAGAACTCTCAACCCCAAATCCACAGATATACGTTCTTCTCAGCACCACATTGCACTTACTCTAAAATCGACCACATAATTGGAAGTAAATCACTCCTCAGCAAAGGCAAAAGAATGGAAATCATGACAAATAGCCTCTCCTATCACAGTGCAATCAAATAGAACTCAGGATTAAGAAACTAACTCACAACTGCACAACTTCATGGAAAGTGAACAACTGGCTCCTGAATATCAACTGGACAAACTATGAAATGAAGGTAGAAATAAAGATGTTCTTCAAAAAGAACAAGAATGAAGACACAACATACCAGAATCTCTGGGACACATTTAAAGCAGTGTCTAGAGGGAAATTCATAGCAATAAATGCCCACATGAGGAGCAAGGAAAGTCTAAATTTGATGCCCTATAATCAAAATTGAAAGAGCTGGAGGAGCAAGATCAAAAAACCCAAAAGCTAGCAGAAGACAAGAAATAACTAAGATCAGATTAGAATTGAAGGAGATAGAGACACAAAAAAACCTTTAAAAAATCAGCAAATCCAGGAGCTGGTTTTTTGAAAAGATCAACAAAATACATAGACTGCTAGTCAGATTAATAAAAAAGAAAAGAGAGAAGAATCAAACAGATGCAATAAAAAATGACTAAGGGGACATCACCACTGAATCCACAGAAATAGAAACTACCATCAGAGATTATTACAAACAACTCTATGCACACAAACCAGTAAATCTGGAAGAAATGGATAAATTCCTGAACACTTGCACTCTCCCAAGACTAAACCAGGAAGAATTCGAATCCTTGAATAGACCAATAACAAGGGCTGAAGTTCAGGCAGCAATTAATAGCCTACCAACCAAAAAAAGCCCAGGTCTAGATGGGTTTACATCTGAATTCTACCAGACGTACAAAGAGGAGCTGGTACCATTCCTTCTGAAACTATTCCAAACAATACCAAAAGAGGGAATCCTCCCCAACTCATTTTATGAGACCAACATCATCCTAATACCAAAACCGGGCAGAGACACAACTAAAAAAGAAAATTTCAGGCCAATATCCATGATGAACATAGATGCAAAAATCTTCAACAAAATACTGGCAAACAGAATGCAACAGCAAATCAAAAAGCTTATTCATCATGATCAAGTAGGTTTCATCCCAGGGATGCAAGGCTGGTTCAACATATACAAGTCTATAAACATAATCCATAACATAATCAGAACCAAAGACAAAAACCACATGATTATCTCAATAGACACAGAGAAGGCCTTCGACAAAATTCAACAGCGCTTTATGCTAAAAACCCTCAATAAACTAGGTATTGATGGAATGTATCTCAAAATAATAAAAGCTATTTATGACAAACCTACAGCCAATATCATATTGAATGGGCAAAAACTGGAAGCATTCCCTTTGAAATCTGGCACCCGACAAGGATGCCCTCTATCGCCACTCCTATTCAATATAGTATTGGAAGTTCTAGCCAGAGTAATCAGGCAAGAAAAAGAAATAAAGGGTATTCAATTAGGAAAAGAGGAAGCCAAATTGTGTCTATTTGCAGATGACATGATTGTATATTTAGAAGACTCCATCATCTCAGCCCCAAATCTCCTGACACTGATAAATAACTTCAGGAAAGTCTCAGGATACAAAAATCAGTGTGCAGAAATCACAAGCATTTCTGTGTACAAAAACAGACAAACAGAGAGCCAAATCAAAAGTGAACTCCCATTCACAATTGCTACAAAGTGAATAAAATACCTAGGCATACAACTAACAAAGGAGGTAAAGGACCTCTTCAAGGAGAACTACAAACCACTGCTCAATGAAACAAGAGAGGACACAAACAGATGGAAAAATATTCCATGCTCATGGTTAGGAAGAATCAATATTGTGAAAATGGCCATACTGCCCAAAGTAATTTATAGATTGAACACTATCCCCATCAAACTACCAATGACCTTCTTCACAGAACTGGAAAAAACCACTTCAAACTTCATATGGAACGAAAAGAGAGCCCACATAGCCAAAACAATCCTAAGCAAAAAGAACAAAGCTGGAGGCATCATGTTGCCTGATATCAAACTATACTACAAGGCTACAGTAATCAAAACAGCATAGTACTGGTACCAAAACAGAGACACAGACCAATGGAACAGAACAGAAGCCTCAGAAGCAACACCACACATCTACAATCATCTGATCTTTGACAAACCTGAGAAAAACAAGCAATGGGGAAAGGATTCCCTGTTTAATAAATGGTGTTGCAGAAACTGGCTAGCCATGTGCAGAAAGCAGAAACCGGACCCCTTCCTGACACCTTACACTAAAATTAACTCCAGGTAGATTAAAGATCTAAACATAAGACTTAACACGATAAAAACTCTAGAAGAAAATCTAGGCAATACCATTCAGGACATAGGCATAGGCAAGGACTTCATGGCTAAAACACCAAAAACAATGGAAACAAAAGCCAAAATAAAGGGAACCTAATTAAACTGCAGAGCTTCTGTACAGCAAAAGAAACAATCATTAGAGTGAACTGGCAACCAACGGAATGGGAAAAAATTTTTGCGATCTACCTATATTACAAAGGGCTAATATCCAGAATCTACAAGTAACTAAAACAGATTTTCAAGAAAAAAACGAACAAACCCATTCAAAAGTGGGCAAAGGATATGAACAGATACTTTACAAAAGAAGACATCTATGAGGCAACAAACATATGAAAAAATGTTCATCATCACTGGTCATTAGAGAAATGTAAATCAAAACCACATTTAGATACCATCTCTCGCCAGTTAGAATGGTGATCATTAAAAAGTCAGGAGACAACAGATACTGGAGGGGATGTGGAGAAATAGGAACGCTTTTACACAGTTAGTGGGTGTGCAAATTAGTGCAACCATTGTGGAAGACAGTGTGGCAATTCCTCAAGGACCTAGAAATAGAAATACCATTTGACCCAGCAATTCCATTACTGGGTATATACTCAAAGAATTATAAATCGTTCTATTATAAAGACACTTGTACACGTATGTTCATTGTGGCACTGTTTACAATAGCAAAGACCTGGAACCAACCCAAATGCCCACTGATGATAGGCTGGACAATGAAAATGTGGTACATATACACCATAGAATACTATGCAGCCATTATAAATGATGAGTTCGTGTCCTTCATAGGGACATGGATGAATCTGGAAACCATCATTCTCGGCAAAGTGACACAAGAACAGAAAACCAAACACTGCATGTTCTCACTCATAGGCAGGTGTTGAACAATTAGAACATGGGGACACAGGGAGGGGAGCATCACACACTGGGGTCAGTTAGGGATACTAGGGGAGGGACAGCAGGGGCTGGGGATAGTGGGAAGGGATAATGTGGGGAGAAATGCCAGATGTAGGTGATGGGGGGATGAAGGCAGCAAACCACCTTGCCATGTATGTACTTATGCAAAAATCCTGCACATGTACCCCAAAACCTAAAGTACAGTAAACAAAAGAGCCCTTAGCATATGCTATGGTTTGAATATTTGTCCTTTTCAAAACTCATGTTGAAATATAATTGGCATTGTAACAATATTAAGAGGTAGGACCTTTAAGAGATGATAAAACCATAAGGGCTTTAACCTCATAGGTGGAATTAATGCCATTACAAAGGGCGAGTTTGGCCCCCATTTGCTCCCTCCTTGCCCTTCCACCTTCCGTTATGTGATGATACAGTGAGAAGGGCCTTGCAAGATGTTGGTGCCCTGATCCTGGACTTCCAAGTCTTCAGAGCTGTGAGAAGTAAATCTCTATTCTTTGCGAATTACCAAATTCCATGTATTCGGTTATAACAACACAAAACAGACTACGACAGCATATAAGGCATTTAGCAGAATGCCTGGTTCATAAATGAAACATGAATATTGGTTGTTGGTATAATTATTGAACACTGAGAGAGTGTGGTTATTATTTGTGACCCTCATGTTATGAACAGTCCTACTTGTCCATTTTAACAGCAAAATAGCTTGGATGAGTAACAACATTTGATTTGTGTGAGAAGAATATGAATTTGAAACCGACTGAGATCTTCTAGCAAGTCATATAGTACCTGGTATTTAATATTCAATTGTTATATGAGGGCCTCTAGGATCTTGTGGATCTCTAAAAAGGGGATTATAAAAATAATGTTATAGATATTAAAAAAGAAATTTCAATAGAAAAATTAAGTAAAATCTGGACTATCCGTTGTGTAATGGTGGGCTGGGAGTGTGTTGATGATTGAAGTCAACAGATAGCTCTCACTTTCCTGGTCTGTCAACTTTTTTCCCAGAGCTGATAAGCAGCAAAATTGACCCTTTTAAATTTCACTTCCTTTTGTTGTTCCCATGGAGACACTAATGAATAATAGACAAGGAGAGGCAGAGAACCCAGGTAATTAGTCTGTTGTGGATGTTTAGAGTTGGAAGGGACCTTTGAGGCTCCTGTGGTCCAGCTGCCTCATTGCAGAGTTTAGGAAACTGAGGCTAAGGAGTGCTAAGTGTCCTCGTGACACATGACTGGTGAGTATCAGAGTGGAAACAAAGTCTTGAGGCCTTGGCTTCCAGTCCTGTTCTTTGCAGCTTTTCCTGATATTCACTTAAGCTTCTCTTCTCCTCTCCATATTTTCAGTTCTTAATCGTCTGGGGCCTATGCACAAATAACTAAATAAAATTAAGATTTCTTTTTAAATATTGTGGTCAGTGAACAAAGGACCAGAAAAGGAGCCAGGATTTTCCTTTAGCCAGAGACTAGGAAATCCAGCCTCTGTGCACGTGCTTAGGCAACGGACTCTAGCTGGAGTGCGCAGTGCCCACTTTATTCGCATCCACCTCCTTCCCCACGTGAGGAAAGTCTGTTCATTCTCATAGTCTGACTGTGATGCTGTGAAGTCTTCTCTAACCACCTGGCTGAGCTACTTAGATGATCCCTTTCTCCTTCTATCTTATATTACAGCCCCACACAATTGCTTCTATTTTAAATTGTAAGCTCCTTTAGGGTTGACAGGCATTGCAGCAAACGGACAATGTAGTGGCAGCCGTGACACGATAACCTGTATGTGATATGTTATGTATTGCATGTTCTTCCTAGTTTGGTAAGAAGTTTTCAACATGTCCCTCTCAGGACTTTGCAGTTAGCCACCTGTATGGTATGGTCATATTTTCAGAGCGCCAGTAGAAAGAGTAATGAGGTAATGGGGAAACGTACTTTTTATCACACAATTACTAATATGCAGTCAGCATATTAAATGATTGAATGTATTCACTTTATAAACACTTGTATCACTTAGTAAAAGAAAGCATGTTAGACTCTGTTTTAAATAAAAAGTGGAGTAAAATTACAGTCTTTTCTACTAGTGAATAATAATATGTCCAAATCTTATTTTCAATAATTATTTTCTATACTTTCCCATAAGGAGATGGAAGTAGAAACAGGAGTTGGAGAGGTAGGTTGTTGTAGTTTTATTTCCCTTTACAGCCATTCATTGGAAACAAATATAGAGAAGCAGCTGTGCTTGTGTAACTTGTAACATATGTAGTCAGGATGAAGAGCTGAGCAGTCATTCCTTTAGGGTTATCTTTTCTTTCTTTTGCCACTTTGGGCATCAGAACCTTGATTTCAATTGCCATTTGTGTCCAACTAGCTCAGATATCTAACTGAATCAATATTTGAAAGGGCCATAAAATTTCACAATTATAAAGAGAATTGAAAACCTTTATTGGATAAAATAGACCCTACACAAGAATGTGTATGTGTGTGTGTGTGTGTATTCTGAATGTTTTGAGATTAATTTAATTTTTCTCCACTAGGAACTAGTAAACTATTAAGATGTAAAGATTTTTTTTCTTTTCTTAGATGCTCTAAATTTATCTTCTTTTTTGCCCAGCTGTATTAATTAGGTTACTCAAAGAGTCGAATACACAATCATTCTAATAAAATGTGGTAACTTCTATCATTGAGATGTATATAAAAATCACAGGGAAGGAATCCTGAATTTGACCTGTGGGAATCAGAGAAATGTCTTCACAGAGTAAACTTTCAGTGGAGCATTGAGAATGGGAAGGTGTTTTCTACATGTGCAAGTGGGAGTGGGGAATCTTAAACTGAGTGAATTGATTCAATTACTTACCCACTGAGCAGTCATTTATTGACCATTTTCTACATGCCAGAAACTTCTACATGTGATGGATGCTGTGGATACAAAAATGAAGATATAATCCCAGATATTAAGAATGTACTTGGGGAGAAAGACTCAAATAGATGATCATAAAATAAGACTGTGCATGGATGCTGGGTCAGTGACTCATACCTATAATTCACTCCCTGCTTTGGGAGGCTGAGGAAGGGGGATTGCTTGAGGCCAGTGTTCAAGACCAGCTTAGGTAACATAATGAGACCCCATCTCTACAAAAAAAATTTTTTTAATTAGCTGGGCATGGTGGTGTGTACCTGTAGTCCCAGCTACTTGGGAGGCTAAGGTAAGAGAATTGCTTGAGCCCAGGAGATCAAGTCTGCAGTGAGCTATGATCACACCACTGCACCCCAGCCTTGGTGACAGAGCAAGACCGTGTCTCAAAACCAAAAATCAGAAACGCAAATAAAGTTGAATGTTCAGAATCAGAAGTATAATGGAAAAATCAAGAGTAGTGTGAAGGTAGGTGAAAATCAGCCTTGTTTGGTATGAATATATCAATTTGTGAGGAAATTTGAATGCACTTAAGAGATAGTGGATTCTATAGTGTCTTTGATGGGAAACTATTGAGAAATTCATGCAGTTAGATTTGCTCTCATTTAATATAACAATGTCACTTCCAACAGTGTGAAGGGGACAGACACAAGATATGAAATGATTGCAGTAATTCAGGCAAGAAGTAATGTACTGGCAGGACTAGCAGAAGCAGTGAAGATGGAGAAAATAAAATGTTTTATTCACTGATTTGATAAAAGGTTAAAGAAAAAGAAGAATACTTATAGAATAAAAATAAATAAATGCCAGGTTTCAGGTTTTGCAATGAATGGGAGACAGAACATGTAGACCAAATACAGTTTTGAATGGAAGAGGATGAGTCAATATCCTT
Source organism: Cacajao melanocephalus (assembly GCA_963573385.1). Taxonomy (NCBI): domain Eukaryota; kingdom Metazoa; phylum Chordata; class Mammalia; order Primates; family Pitheciidae; genus Cacajao; species Cacajao melanocephalus. The sequence goes on from CAUYLG010030072.1 coordinate 88,613, forward strand.
TGGCATTTTCAGATGAATATAATCTACTGAGAAATTAGAGTTAAGAGTCAGAAGATCAGAATAGTGCTACGGTCAGTTTAGGTTGGGGAAGTAGAAGACAGCTGTTGGTAGATAGTAACACTGCTTGAGAAGTATATGTAGGATAAGAAGAAAAGAGAGACAAGGACAGAATTTGGAGAAGCTTCAGGACTTAAAAGGAGGGTAAGAGATGATGAGCTTAAAAGGATGTTGGAGAGCAATAGCCATAGAGAGAAAGGAAAACAAAAAAAGAGAGTTTCATGTTAGAAACCATGAGGGGAGAGTGTTTCAGTGAAGGAATTGCCAACAATATAGACTCTAGAGAGATCAATTAAGGTAAAACTAAAACTACTGGATATTCTAAATGGATCATTGATGGACATGATAGAAGTTTCTTTCTGTGGAATTCTGTGCACTTCTGTTTATTCCTTGACCTATTATAACTTTCTGTATGTTATAGGGGGCCAAGGAATAAACAGATGTGCAAAGTTGAGATTTTGAAAGTGAATTTCCTTTAAAGTTATAGAAACTTGTATGCAAACAGAAGAGCATATTTAGGGTAATGCCTATGGGGTGTTTACATGATTAAAGAAGACTCTTAAAAGATATGGTGATGATGTTCATAGATTTGCATACGCAGGGAGAAGGAACCATGGAGAAGGAAGGCTGAAAGATGAAAAAAGGAGTTGGTATAAGTGAGTGAACAATAGCTCAGAAGAGGCAGAGGGGTAGAAAATGAAGTTGCTCATTGGTTTTTACCTGTCCCATGCTGTTCTTGTCCCAAAACACGCTGAACTGGGTAGGGCATTTCTTTGCAAAACTTGAATATTAATTTGGATTCTATATTATCTCTGTGGCAAGAAACAGTCTAGCCACCAAAAAAGTAAGTATATTTTTTATTGGTGTCCTTCTAAAAATGCTCAGGACAGGGATAGCACCATCCTAACTTTGAGAAAACTTTCAAAATTTCTCTTTTGACATCTCTCTCTCTTAACAATTTTTTTTTCACTTATTACAGCTGCATTTACTACTTTTCTCCCACAGTGTATTATTGGACAATCAGACTACGCTTCCTTTCACAACCTTTCTCCTTCTTCACAAAGTCACATACTTTTGAATCTGGCATAAACATCTCTCCTGCTCCCTCTCTATTTTCCAAAAGAAGTTTATCCTGTTAGAATGAGGACTTAATGACGGGATAGAAGAGAGCAGAGAGGTACAAGGAAATAAGAGGAATTAAAGCTAAAGAACTAACCTAGTTGTCAAACTTGAACATTCGTCAAAAACACCTGGATGGCTTGTTAAAGCACACGTTACTGAACTGTACCCCCAGAGGTTCTGATTCACTAGGTCTTGGGTGGGGTCTAAGAATTTGCATTTCTTTAAGTTTCCACGTGTTGCTTTTTGTGGGACACGCTTTGAAAAACCACTCAACTAGCTCTATTAATAGGTAGTGAATCAGAGCAGATTCGGGAGCAATGAAATAAGTATGAGGTACAGTCTTTATTCCAAACAAAACAGCAAGTCTGGTTATTAGAAGACTTGAAACAAGATCTGCTTGATGCTGAGCTCCTGACTGGCCTGGGGTCTTTTCCCCCTTACACGGCCTCACCAGGTCCACAGTTTGAGAAAGAGGTACATGTAGGAGTGGTAACTGGCTGAGCCAGATGTTAGGACTGGAGGGATTCAAAGATGGACAGGGAGGCAGACTTTTACAAATTATTTTGGCAAAGGACAAACAACTGAGGCAAATGAGGTAAAAATTAATATTTCAAAATTTTCCCCAGAGAGTCTCAAGAAGCTTTGTGACTCATTAAAATGTAGTTTTGCGACTCATTAAAATGTAGTTTTGCAGCCAAACATAATTTTCTGACCTTTTAAAGGAATGTTTTTTTCACCTACAACATTCTTAAAGGTATCTATTTACAAGTAATTGTGTAGTTTATGAGTCTAATGTCTATGATAGCTTTACCAATATTGAGAAGTAATAAATTCCCAAATGCATCTTACTATATAATCATGTATAACTTTAGTGAAATTGAAGCCATACATTTCTAGTTCAAGTTAAACAATAAAATTTCCATATTGTTGAATAGCTAAACAGATTTTATGCTTATGATATCTCTTAAGAACTTGTTAATGTACATTTTACAGTGTTGTGTTCCACAGAAAACATTGACTTATGTCCAGGTAAACAGATGCCAGAGCAGGGAAGAATATTACAGGAACAAGTCTTTATTTTCAAAAATTCTTATACAATTTTGACACAGGTGAAAAAACATGTTTCATTTCCCTTAAGATCTATCTTTTCTAAGTAAATAGTATTTAGAATTCCACATCATGTTGCTGTATCTATTGCTATGCAGTTGAGCAAGTTAGATTGTAAGGGAATAACCATATTTGAGAGAAGAGAAAAACAACAGACACATAATCACCTAAACTTTGGACAAACCTCTGAAATGGAAGCCAATCTAGCAATGAAATCACAATGAAATTATAAATTTATGGAGGAAAAGCTGGGAGGTTAATTTTACCATTTAAAACCTCAATGAAGCACAAAATTCAGGGGAAAAGCTAATAATTATGACAGAATTGTAAGATTTGGAACATCAACTCAGCAAATGAAGACATTACCACATGGCAGACATTAGCCAATAAAAGGCATCCAATCACTCTAAAATGAGCTCGTAACACAAAATGTGAGCACTGTGGATTTCCAGAGAGATGCTGCATTTATTAAAAAAATCCATTTATTACTTTCTACAACTGAAGTCATCCAACGCACATTTACTGAGCATAGACAATGCATGCAAAGCATAGACCATGGGCTTGCACTTCATGTGAAGTGCTTAGGAGGATTAAAGAATGAGTCAGATACAGGTCCTGACCTTAAGGAGTTTAGTTTTTTTTTTTTTTTTTTTTAGAGTGTGACTAAAGGGAAAAATAGTTGAATAAATAACTGTAAGATAAGGTGAAAAACCAAAGATAAAAAGCAACTGTTATGAGAAGGCAGATAAAAAAGAGTGTGAGAAATCAAGGAGGAGGCTGAATTTAGGATGACCTTCAAGGAGGAGAATCAGTTGAACTGAGCTTTATGGCATGCATCATAGTCTTTGATGTTTTTATTTTTAAATTTTCTTGAAGTATATACTATATCACTACACTGAAAATGCCACAACATACACTTTCAAGTGGCAATTTGCTGTAAAACCAACACACTTTAACATGTGAATCAAAGCATAGTTTATATATAGGGGTATAAAAAATTGGTGGATACGGGTGATATACCAGAGAGTAAGTTAGTTTATGCACTGGCAACAACCTTCTCCTGTATCTCAGTAGCTTAACATAGCTTTAACATAACTACAGTTTATTTATTGTTTATACAAAGTTAGCTGCAACTCTGCTCACTGTTTAGCAACTGTTCACCATGCAGTGTCTCAGGGACCTTTTGTACAGTAATATCTTAGAGCCTCTTCTGTGATCACTGTATCGGGAAAGAGTGCTAGTGGATTCATCTTGACAATTAAAAACTCTGGTCTGAAAATGATACATGTGGCAATAAGTCACAGGCCATTGGTCAAAATTAGCCACATAGTGGTGAGTGTCTTCAGGTGTTCAGAGAAGCATAGTCCTCCTGCATCTTCAGATGGCGTTGGACGCGGGTGGGATGTGGCAGAAGATGATTTTGGAAGGGCAGGATTAAATTAGGCTCTGAAAGACCTAATGTGGCTTGATATGAAGTTTCACTTTGGTTTTACATGTAGTGGAAAAACAAAGGTTTTGAATAGGGAAGATAAATTGGCACCGTGTAGAAAAATGACTTTGGTAAAAAGCACAGAGGGTTGTTTGTAGGTAGTCAGAACCTTCAGAAGACTCACGGAGAAGCTGGAACAAGTAATGGTGAGGATTTAAACTAACACAGTATTAAATAGTAGCATGACTGGAAATGAAATGAATTCAAGAAATTTTCACAGGTATATTTAATTGGAACTACTTAATATAATGACTGAAGGAGAAGGAAGAGTGGAATATTATTCACATTTCTATCTTGGTTGAGTGAGTGCGTGGTGATGCTGTTAGTTGATGAGCTAACCATTTACCCAGAAGCAGCAGCAGGCTTGGGGTAAACTTGGCTGTGATCCTTGCAAGAAAATCACTTGGAGATATTGACCAAACAATCACAAATACATTTTTGGATCAAAGAAGAGAGGCTAGAGCTAGACGTGGAGACATGGACATTCAGTAGTAACCGCTTATCCTTGGGGGTTATGTTTCAAGGCCTCTAGTGGATGCCTGAAACCAGAGACAGTACTGAACTCTATACATACTATGTTTTGCTCCCCTATACACAGATGTCTGTGATAAAGTTTAATTTATAAATTGGGCACAATAAGAGATTAACAACAATAAATAATAATAGAATAGAACGATTGTAACAACGTACTGTAATAAAAGTTCTGTGACTGTTCTCTCTCTCTTTCTCAAAAAAATCTTAATATTTCCAGGCCATGGTTGAGAAAGCAAAACTGCATATGGTGGGGGTGACTGTACTTGGATTCAAGATGACAATGAAGGCCGTGGGGTTTCCCAGGGAGAAGAGACTGAGGATGAAACTTTGGGAAACTTTCACTGTGTGAAAAGGTGGATGCAAAGTCCAGGCTTGCTCATTTCCAGGACAGAAGCTTTATGTTAGTTTCCCAGGACTGCTGTAACGGAGTACCACAAATGGGGTGGATTAAACCACAGACACTGTCTCACGGTTCTGGCGGATAGAAGTCTGAGATCAAAGCGTCGGCAGAGTTGGTTCCTCCTGAGGGCTGTGAGGGACAATCTGTTCCATGCCTCTCTCCTGACTTCCGGTGATTTGCTGGTGATCTTTGGTGTTCTTTGGCTTGTAGCTAAGTCACTCCGATCTTTGACTCAGCCTCTTTGTGGTGCCCTCCCTGGGTGCAGGTCTGTCCCTGCGTTCACATTTCCCCTATTTATAAGGACACCAGTCAGATTGGATTAAGGCCCACTCTAATGACTTCAGTTATCTTGATCATCGGCAGACACTATCATCAAATAAGGTCACAGTCACAGGTACTAGGGTTAGGACTTCAACATATGAATTTTGGGGGAACAAATTCAATCCATAAAAGGCTTCTTCTACCCCTCCTCCTAGCAAGATTTGGAGCAGGGAGAAAGAAGCCAGACTGCAATAGGCTGATAATTAATAGGAGATTAAAAAAAAAAAAGCCAAAGCTGGGAATGTAAACTATTTATTTGGAACTACATCCATTACAAGTCAAGTGATGAGGGCAAGGGCTCCATGGCTGTACAACTTCCAGAACAAACTACTTTACAGTTTTCCAAAGAATCATTCAAAGTCTATGGTATATTAAGAGTGCTTGCTTGCTGCAAGATTATTTCTTCAAACTAAAACATATGGGCTTGCTTGTTTGGCAAAGAATGGCATATATCCCTAGAACACGAGTTAGTAGTCATTTGCTTTGCATTTAGTGTAATGTGCTCTTTTCTGATGAAACTTGGAAGTTTGAGTTTGAAAAACGATGTGTCTAAGAGAGTATGGACTAAGCAATTTTAGATATGGCAGAGCAATAAAAAACATTCTTGCCATGGATTCGTTGGAGGTGCAAGGACACAGATTAACCTTGGGAGGTATATTATAGCATTTATTTTTTCAAAAGAAAGGAAAGACTTGGTATTTAAATTCTTGCTTTCATTTGAGGAAGGAAAAGTATAAATCTTGGGATGTCTGAAAAAGATTAAAATGTTCACAGAATTAACCATCACTGGTAATATCAAATGTCACATTTCTGCTTCATCACATATCAGGAAAAACTGAAGTATTTAACCAAATGGTGGCATATCAGCCTCTTTCCCTAAGCATTATGGTGTGTTAATTTTCTACCCAAATTTTTGAATATTAATATGTGTATACAATTTTGTTTTGGATCTTAAATGATGGGGTTTGTGATTTGCAGTTGGATTTAACATAAAAACCAAAAAAACTGAATTATTTTTGAAACAGAATTTTAATAGTATCTATCTTTCAATGACACTTGTTTACTCTCTTATCTTTTTTGTTTAAACAATGATACATGTTGAGAGAGAAACTAATTGAATCCATTTTTCCTAAACACTATACATTAAAATCAGTGATGCTTCTATAGCAATCATATTCTGAAAGAGCACTTTCATGTCTTATGGGTTTTTGTTCTGTTACACAATTCATATAAGTGTAATATACTGTTCTTGGGAAAAAATGATAATGTAGACAGATACTGAACTTATCTCTACTCTGATGGAAGTTCAGAGCCTGTAGCTGATTATGTATGAAAAATTTTCCATAAACAGGCACAGAGTGACCCCAGTGGAAATTGAGTTTGCAGGGTGGTTGTGCTCAGTATTGTTTCCCTATCATGCATGCCTGATTCTTTTATTCTCCAGTTGGTCTTGGACACTTCGCTGTTGTTTCTGAATCTGGTACTAGGTACCAAGCCCTTTCTTTTTGGTTTCCCTTGTTTTGATAAGTGGAACAGCATCTCTCCTTATTTCACCAACACTTCTACGTTATTCTGAAGGAAAAAGGATTAAAACTTGTCTTATGAGAAAACACTAAAAATGTTAACTCAAAAGAAGATCTGTGAAAAGAACAGCGGACTTGGGATCAGAAAACTTAGGATTATCTAGGTGTTATTTAGCCTTGTTAGTGTGCTTATGTGCCACATTCTTGGACAAGATATTTGACTCCTTAAGAATTCATTACTTCATGAAACCATTAACTCATTCATCTATTCATCTACTCCTTTTCACTGACCATTTATTGAATGTTCCCTGTGTTTTAAGTACTATGTTAAACACAGGGTGGTAAGATAAAAATCAGACATTCCTTTAAAGGGATTCACAGATAAATTAGGAAGATTTAAAAAATTATGATAGGAATGATGTATTATAGTACAGATAATCATTAGTAGAATAATATGATTTCTGTTGCTTTTTTTGATTTTATAAGTTTATGGTTCTAAGTCTATAAAAATTCTAAAGGTTATTCACACACCTTTTGACTATGGGAAAAAAAAACATAGAGATACAAAGATTGAAAAGTAAATCTGATCCTGCACTTAACGAGCCACTGGTTCAGAAGAAAAATGGATGGGTAACTGAACGCATGTGTGTAATTGTGTGTGTATACCTTATTTGTGTCTTTGGAGTCCTTGGCCCACAGCATTCTTCCATTACTGCAGGCATCCTGGCTTGCTGGACTGTAATTTATTCAAAGTAAGAGGAATTTGAAGTAAGGGAGTGGCAGCATAGATGGAGTAGGAAAAGAGAGACAAAACTTTGTAATTCTCATTTCCATATGTGGGTCAGAATGACAAGGGAAGTCAGAGAGGCCAGAAAGCAATAAGACTCCAGAAAAGCACTTGGTATTCCTTCATAAACCCAAAGAAAATTTATAAAGAGCATAGGCAGTCCAGGAGCCAAAAATGAGTCATCATAATGAATGGTTCTTGTTTTCTAAAATGGCTATAGATGCCATTTAGGCACTAGTAGAGTAATTACCTTATAAGACTAAAAATTATCTTTAGATGGTCTTGATGGCTAATAAATACTACTTTAGAAGTTGACTTCAAATACTTTTCAGCTACGGTTTTAACAAAATCAACTAATAATATTTCCATAGGTAGACTTTTAAAAAATGTAATAGAGATCATATGATTGACATATTTCCTGTGTTTAATCACACAAAAATAACCAAATTGAGGAATTTCAGAGTTAACTTAATACAGTGAATTAGTTTCAAAGTATTGGAAGGGCCTGGGCACTGATTGAGTAAGGTTACCTACAAAGTAGCACATAGATTAAGCCACTACCACCAATAGGCCTGGAAGTTCAAAGGAGAAAGTAGTGTTACCTAGAGTCCATATGCAGGTGAGATTGCTGAAGTTGAAACTGAGTTACCTGGGTAGAACTTGGAGCCACACATCCCTATCATTGTTACTGCTGTGGAAACTGCCATTAGCAGCTGGGAAGAAAATGGCTTCTTTCTTTCCTAAGTTTTCTTCCAGTGCTTTCCACTGGCAAAATCTAACAGAAAGTCAAGGGAACTTGGGAAATTTGGTTTGGCTGGCTCCCTGTCTGTGAGGTACAAAAAAGGTAGAGAAGAGCAAAGGAGGAGCTAAGAGCAACACTCCCTCCAGACACATCTCATTATCTCTTCTGCCTTTGACAATCTGTGAATTTTCCTGAAACTCCTCCATCACTATGATGCAGTGAAGGGAAGGGTGAGTTAAACAAAGAGAAGGAGGAAGATGTAATGTAGCAACAGCTCCTGAGAGAAGAGAAAGGAAATTAGGCAGAGAAGAGTCTGAGAAGAGGGAAGACAGAAAAGGCATATGAATGGCAAGAGGTCAGATGAGAGTTTCATCAAATGTATACTTAATAGGGCTTAAATCCTTTGGGTTGGAGTGAAGTAAAGGCTAGCAGAAAAATCTAGTTAAAATTGTGGGGTTCATGGACGAGGTGAGGGGTTAGGTTGAGCTTGATACTTGCTTCAGGTTCTATCCTGAGAACTTTTCAGATTCCTTGAAGAAGTCCCATGTTTATCATGGTACAAGACCAATGTGGTGGCACATGATTGGTAACTTAGAAATGCTGAAGGAAGCATTAGACAAGCGGATTAAATAATGCCTCTGGCTGCCCATGGCCCATGATGTTAATGAGGTTATCTAGGGATTCCATAATTTCTAGTCTCCTATTATTAAGATAAACAGTGGAATGCAAGAAGTCTGGGGTTGGGACAAGGATGCCACAGAGTACAAGGACTGTGATATAGGAGGTTACAGCAGGATCTAAGGACTTTGGGAATAGTTTCTACCATGACACCCCCTACCCCCTTTCCACACCCCCAAAGCACCAGGCAGTACAAATCACAAAATATTGAACACTAGAACAGGGTGCTCAATAACCTGATACAGAGGTGAACAAACCAGCAGAGGCCAGCAAAGACCCAGATGCTACTATGAAAGTCAGAGGCCCTTTCACTGTCACCATGCAAACATGGGATTATCCTTTTATACCCAGAGAGCATCTTGGGAAAGAGAAGAGGAGGTAAGATCACTTGAGAGGGAGAGAATCAGCTTTTATACAGAATTAAAAGCAATCGTTTTCTTTCTTTCTTTTTTTTTTTTTTAAAAGCAGTTTAAAGTTCAAACTGGAAGATTACAACATGGGTACACAGAGCAAGATGAGGTGAGTTACATGGCAGTGGGGAGAGTACACATTGTAGAAGCTTATTCTTTGTCATGTCATGCTTCTGATATTATGACAGATGTAATGCTTATAATTGATTATAATGAGTGCCAACAAAATCTTTCCAATTGAATGCTTTTTAAAATAGAATGTTTAAGATTTCAGGCTGGGTGCAGTGGTGCCAGCCTCTAGTCCCAGCTACTCAGGAGGCTGAGGTTGGAGGATCACTTGAGGCCAGGAGTTCAAGGCTGTGTGTGATGATTGTCCTGTGAATAGCCACTGCACTCCAGCCTGGGCAACATAGCAAGACCTGGTCTCTAAAAATAAAAGATTTCAAACAGTCTGTGATATATAAAGTAGAATAGTCCTAGAAAATTAGCTACTTTAGAATTATTGATATTTATTATTTCCTATGATACAGTTAAAGCTAATTTTCAGGAGGAAAGTTTTATTTTAGAATTATTAGTTATTCATTATTTATACTCTGATGGGGATGAGATTTGGTATTCTTAAGAATCTGTAGAAAACATGACCTTTTGTTCTGAGAGGCTCATAATTGAAAGTGATTCATTTATTTGCAAAGATAGGCTTATTGTAGGAACAAAAAGATAGTCTTTATTGAAGTTTATAAGGCAAAGGATATGAGATTATTTCCATTCATCCCCATCTTTCCATAATGCTTTTGTAATGGGAACAAATATTAAAATGATCCATTTTTGTCTAAAAAGGGTATATTCAGATTTGGACAACTTAATAAATAATTCAGAACTCCTAGGTTACCCACTAACCATGGCATCTTGACCCCAGGGGTGCCAGACCACTTTGAAGTAATCCAAAAGCACATCAATTGTATTTTTATATATTCATTTAAGTTTGTGTGAACTACCACATTAAATTGCATTAAATAACCACTTAAATAAGTAAAACAGTAATTTAGAAGTAAAATTGTTTTATGTTTGGGCTTAGACGCCTCTATACAGACAAATTATTTGTGTCCATAAATGCATGATGATCTCAAAATGAATTCATTTATTGTTTTATGCATTAACTTCTCAGGCTGCTTGGGTATCATTCTATTCCGGCTGTTATATTATTGGGTCACCATAGTACTAAACTGTAGGACATGTTAGCTGAGAATTCCTGAAAAGTGCTTACTTTTGAAATAAAAAGCAAAGCAAAAATAAATAAAAAAAAAAGTCAAGCCACAATGCTGACTGAAAAAATATTTATATTTATATTAAAGCCCTTAGCTAGATTCTCAGACATATCACTGCTTAAAATGCAGTCACCTGACAAAAACAGTTCTAATTATTACCCCCTTGGGCGAACATTTTTCAGAGTGACTGGCTAAAATGCACTCCAGCTCATAATTTCTGTCTCTGACAGTGGAAGACATAACCTAGTTTCCTCTAATGCAAAAGTCTCTAATCTAGAGGGCAAGACCCTGCTCAGTATAACACTGAAGGGAGAAAATGCAATTTGAGCACAAGGAAATTGCACATATAGTTGGATAGTTCTACCACTCTCAGATTTTTTTTTTTCCTCCTCGGGTTTAAATGTCTTGTTTTATTTTATACTAAATTATGACCTGGCTGAAATTGCTGTGTTTTCTTTGTCATATTCTAGAAACCTCTTACTATAAAAGTGAAGGTTATGTGATAGTTCCATACTTTCATTTTTTAAGGGGGTGGAAATGCTCACATTTTGACAGTTCAGCAGTGAAAATATTAAAAGTTACTGTGCTTGCTACAGCAATATTTTTTTCTTTGAATAATAGCTCTTTTGTCTTGGCAAATGGGGCATATATACTGCATTAGGAAAAGGTAATTAAATCTTTTTGAAATGACAAAGTGCAGATTTTTTGATTTGGACTAATCAGTAACAATTTTATTGTTGAATCTCTGAACGAACAAACTTGTATGATTGTTGGGAGAGGTGAATTAACCTCAAATTGTTCTGGTTCACCTCGCAGGCTGTGGCTGAGTAATACATCGCCCTGAAACTGATAAGCCAGAAGATGAAAGAAGTTTCAGGGAAGTCGGTCAGAAGTCTTGGAAGGAATGCAGCTATGGGGGTGCATTACTGGGCATTTTCATGGACAATTTTATTTCTGTGAATTGGAGAGTCATTGCCCCCTTTCCCATTCCTTTCTGCTGACATCTGCTGCTTACCTCCTTCCTTCCAGCTGGGAGGGCAGCCGCATGGCTGCGTATGCCGCTGACGCCAGGATGGCTCCTTAGCGAGCAACCAGGGCATCAGTTTCCTCCTGGAGACTGCACATGTCACCTTCACGTGTCATGCATCTTCCATCATTTATGTGAATATATCAAGCAGCTCTGGTAGAAGGCATTAGGCTATGAAAGTGCAGTCTAACTGGTGACTGAGAACAAAGGCCACCTTCAGCTAGGAATGATTCGCTACTGTGGTAAAAAATACTTTCTTTTTTCCTCCAAAATCACTTTGAATCCTAAAGATTTAATAAATAGTCTTCTATATTCAGGAAATAAAAGTGAAAGGATAGCATAGAGAAAGAGTTATTAAGAAAACTGATTTTGATAAACATTTATAAAATAATGGTATACAAAGGCTTGACAATATCATAGAGTGAACTTGTAATTTCAGGAGGAAGATTTGTCCCCAACAATTGTCAGGTGTGCCATGATAACTTATTGCTCCTGAGTTCCTCAACTTCCATCGGACAATTACACAATCTGATCAATCTTATAACTAAATACTGGGTGCCAGTTCGAAGAAAATTAGGATGAATTTTTTAAAAGGTTATGTGATTATAATCTAACAGGTACCTTAAAATACCCTGTGTGGCTCATTAACCTGCCTATTCCAGTGAGTTAATAAAGAAATTTTATAGTGCATCTCTAGAAAACAGAAGCATCTATCTTATTTTTCAGTTGTTAAATTATAAACATCAAACTTTTTTTCTAAAAGGTATTTGTTTTCCTAACACTCTATATTGTATGTATCCTGAGAAGCAAATAAGAATAACAAACAGGATTGGGAAATAATTTGTGCTGAACTAACCTTGAGATGGTGGTGAAACACCCTCACCTCTCCTTTCTTCTGGCCGATCTAGGAAATTGGCCTGGTCTCTACCAAGGTAGCACTGAAAATGTGGAGAAATGACCCAGAAGCCCAGAATGGCTATTGCTGGTGCCAATTCACTGAAGCTCTGTTGGACAAAATTTTAAGGAAATTCAATTGTCAGACTACGGACACATTTAACAGTTCCTTCTAGATACTAAGAGTATTCTTAAAAATTATATATTTAATACTGTATTTTAAAATTAAATTGTCACTTTATACTGAATACAATGCTCTGAAACTATTTGAATATTAAGCTTTTCATTATTAATATTATTTAGAGGTCCATGAGAATTCACCACAATCTATTCTTTGTTCTATTTTAACCTCACAATGTTTTCTCTAGAAGAATTTTAGAAATATTATACCAACAGGCTTGCTTTTAAGTGGCTTAGTCAGGCTTGTCTTTCATAAACTTAATAGTTTCTAAATATTTCCAGGTTTGACTGTCTGATATTGTCAGTATAATTATGAATACTTTTAGAAATACTGTGTCTACAAAGTCTCAGATTTTTTTTAACATGCCTCTATTAACTGCTTTAAAACATATAAAATCTTAAAAAGAATTTAAAAATCAACTAAAATTAATGGCTAATCCGTCTAATACTGGTTTTATACCTACCATTTATTGAGGGTTTACTATATGCCAGGCACTTTTTTCAGTGCTGTACATGCATTATTTCATTTAATCCTCAATATAATCCAACGAAAAAGTTAACATTATTAGAATCATTTCTCTAGATGAGTAAACAGAGCTGGAGACAGTATGTGTAACTCGTCCAAAGACAAAGGTAAGTAGAAGTAAGTATAAAAACCTGGGTAGCTTGATACTGTGATCTTTGCATTTATATTTTTTCCTCCTCCTTGTTAATATTGACTCAAAAGTATATTAATATATGAGACTTTTTGAAAAAAATGTATGAGAAAAACTCAGTGAAAGGAAAAACAAAAATGGCTTTGTAATCCAATGATCATGGTTTAAATTTGAAGCTTGGTAGCAGTGTGGAAATACATTGCACCTCCTTAAACAGAGCCATAGAATATGCCATTTTCTTGTGGAATGCTAGGTAAGAGACATGGAAGTAAGTGACTCAACAGTTCCATAGACAATGGGAAGGTTATATTTTTTCTCTTGCATATTAATGAGATTTCAATGGTAGAACAAACTAACATAATACATTTAATTAAAATCCTGACCTACTGATATCAAGGCTAATATTTATATACCGAAATTATTTGTTAAAATAAATTTTTTTGAGAAGTGAAAACATGGCTTTTTTTGGAGAAATATTTATTGGAGTTTCACTTTTTGATTAAACCAATAAATAAATTCCATGATGAAAATTATTTTGATAAAACTGACCTAAGCTGTAATTTGAAGAAATAAAAACTGTATGAATTATGAGTTTTCCAACAAGAATTTTATTTTGACCTAAATGATATCCAATAGATCAAGTTAAACCTTGGTGCGTTTTTAACATAACAGAAGAACCTTGGCCTCTCAGTTGGCGTCAGACAAGAAACTTTGTGAGGAGCCTTCATCTAACAGAGTTAGGCTACCGCAGTTGCCTGAGGTCTCCTTGGCCTACTCCTGATTTCCTACTACTGGCAAAGATAAAAGCACAGAAAGTGGAAGTTTCTTCTGAATGGACTATTTTCATTTGTAGCCTTCATAAATGTTAGGAAGTTAGAGTAGAGGCAGTTTATAGCCCTGATTCTTTTTTAGTAATAACATGTAGCAACTAAAATCGTGCTAAAATTTTTGTCAAAAATGAGAAAACATGTATTGTTTCTAACATTTGTTCTTTGCGGAAAAGCAATTATTATTTTGTTATTAGAACCAGTAAAAGAAGATCTCAGTGAAATCCATGTATACAAATCTGTGCAAAACAACAAAAAGTTTGCATAAATGTCCTATCAGTGGGAACAAATTTCTCACAATTCCAAATTCACTTCAGTGAATTTTCTCTTTCTTATCCGATCTAAATGGTCATACTTGGGAGAATTTATTTTACACATACATGCATGCATACATGTAACAGAGAGTGGTTTGGGTTATTAATTAATAAAATGACCGAGGCCAGCAATTACTATTTTATTTAGCATTTTACTTCAATCAAGTACTATTTGTGTTTTCTACTCACTTCTGTATAGACCACAGTAAACATTTGGAAGGCATTTTGCATGGCAAGTTTGTGTATTGCAATTTTTGAGCAATGCAAACATCCCCCTTAAATAAACGAAAACAGATCCCAGAAAGGGTATGCTTCCAACACATTCCCCAAAGATCTGAGTGCCGCTGTGCATTCTTGCTCAATTTAAACAAACTAAACTTCAGTTAGTCTCCCCTCCCCTAATGGGCACCCCCACTGGGAACATTGTTAGGTTACCACCATGGACAAGGCTTCAGTACAGCTGGATATGTAAACAAGACCATAATCCGCATGAAAGAACTCTCAGAGTTTTGGCAGCACTCACAGTGTTGTTAACATATTGTGCCAAAGCAATAACAAAGCCATCATTTTTAAGTTTGTTCACGGATTTGTATTAATCAAGAAATTTTCCAGAAATTACTTCTAAATGAGAAAACTTCCAGAAAGTTACCATTTGGCAAGAAGGCTTCCAGATGCCTTTTTTTTTTGCTTATCTGCAACATATTTTTCCAAATAAATTACAAATTTGTGGACGTTCAGTTGAGACAGAAAACACATTGCTGCTGTGTTGGCGGAAGGAGACTCCCTTCAGTTCATTCCCTGCTTCATCAAAGCCTGGCTAGTGCTTAGATCATTCTTTTCTTGTTAAGGAGGAGGTGGCCAGGCCGTCTAACTTAGCATTCTGGCGATAAATACTAAGTATTGATATTTGAATCAGAAAAGTAACGATTAGATTATAGTTAGAACTGCAAACTAAGCACTTAGGAAACGACCAAGAGAAGGCTGCTGGACCTTTGTTAAAATTTAGTTGTTTTTTTGTTTGCATAGTAGGTGATTGAGCTCTCAAATCCAATATTTTTCGATGTAAACTCTATTTTCAAAAATTGTGCAGAACCAAGTCTTCTATGAGCTACTGTGACTGATCTGTAGGAAAAAAGAGGCAGGGATAACAGTGCAATTAAGGATAACTAGGAGGACAAACCTGAAAGTTTTATTTTTCAACACTGCATCCTTTAAATATTTACAGTAGTTTTTTAATGTAATTTTAAAATTCCTGGTCAAAATAAACTTTTAAAGTGTGCTTAATATTTAAAATACATGTGCCTTACAGAGGCCACATGTGTGGCTCCAGTGATGGCTGCTATATGTGGGCTCACAGACTTGGTGTTGAGAGTTGAAGATTCATAAGGGGGTTTTTCACCAGTGGTCTTAGAAATTATGGGTTACCTCAGGAGATCCAGGTCAGTCCACCAAAAGCTTATCCAAGCTCGACGGCCAAAGTGGCCCACGCAACTGGGCAAGCGCATCTGGCTTAGCTTCAAGTCTGCCCAGGAGTATTCAGGATCCAAGCCAAAAGAAGTTGCTTGCCCCAGGTTTTGATTGTATTTAATCATTTATTTATGTTTATGATACCCTGTGGATGATACTTTTATTATAACAAAAGAAACTCTTCAAAATAATAACTAATAGCAGATAAGCTCTTTCTCCAGCTGAAAACCACCCCTAACTCCCAGACTAATCTGAACTACATACATTTTTGTTTCTTTTCATGGTGCATTGTTTTAAGCCCTCATATTATATGTTTATATTCTGCCTTGTTTCAAAGTTTCTTGTTTTCATTTCTTACGTTTCCTTTGACAAATGTACTTTTCCTGGCTGTCTCCCCAAGTATCAAATATGGGGCTTTGCACATAGTGGACTTTGCATGAATGCTTATTTAACTGATTTGAGAATACTGGTTGTTTCTAAAACCAAAAATTCTTCTCCAGACACATAGCTCTTGGAAGGTACTTTGACTCATTAAGACTACCAATGTTCTACTGGGTCAATTTCTGCTTCATTTGGGTTGGTGATACCCCAGCACCCTCCTAGAAAACTATTTTACTTACTTATGGAGGGATTTTATAGTATATGATGAGTATAAGGAATTCCAAAGATATGAAACAGTAACAGAATAGTAGCTTCAATTTCAGAGGTTATAATTGTTATTCAAGAAACAAAAAGGCTAGATGAAGTCTTCGTGAGCTTTTTGGGAATTAGCATTCTTTCCACAAAAAACATATAACTTGATTTTTTCTGGGTAGCTGACTGTGTACTAGTGTGGTTTATCTCTGACGTGTCGATGCTGATTATTTTTTTCTTTGTATTCCGTTGTTTCTCAAAGGAACATTTGTTTACTCTCTGTCTTTGAATTAATTCCTCTTTGAGGGGTCTATTGCCATATGAAATTGAACTCATACACCTAATTCCACAAGAGAACCTTCACCTGAGAAAAATACCCTTGTTTCTGCTATTTGTGAACCTGTGATATGGTGGTTTTATTTATTTACTTACTTATTTTTCTTTTCTTTCCTATTAATGGCTGAATCACATTACTTATGTGGCTATATGGAAATTACCCAGAATCAAATTTTGCAAATATTTTAAAAATTTGACTGAAAGTGAAGTAAATCAGTAGTTTGGAAGTTACCTTCTCTTTTGTATTAACAGATACTTGGCTTCAGCACAAAAATCAATGATAAATAAATTAAAATATTATTTCAGGCAATAGGAGTTATATTTAAAAATGGATTTCTTTAACTTACATCTTTGAAATGTATCATACTTAATTTCTACCAGAAGCTACATCGAGGTGAATTCTAAGGGTGAATTCAAGAAACAAATTGGAAATAAAAATAGCTGGACATGCATAGCAAATATGATCTAAATTCTACTTGCTGAATATTCTCAAAGCTGTGTGGATCAGAGGTCCCTTGTTGAAGATCCAGAGGAAGGATTCCCTGTCAGTGGGGGAGGCCAGTGTGATGGCAGATTGTCATTTAATGTTTGCATCACAAAGCCTTTAGGGTTGCCTCAGCCATTTTTAGGTAAGATCTATTATTTACTAGAAAGAGAGATAAGAAAATAAATAAGAATTGCTCACAGCCAACCAATCCTAAAGAAGTTCTTTCCAGTAAACAACAGTTTGCAAAAGGTGCGAAGGTCTTTAGTTGATTTTCATGGATTCAAAAAGCAAAAATGAGACCTGAAAAGCTGAAAACTCTGACAGAGTGATGTCAATTAGCAGAAGAAATGGCAGCTTCCTATCTTAGTCATTTTTACACTCCTGCACCCAGTATCGCTTCACAATTTCTACTTAAAAAATGCTTTTGGGAGTTTTGCTTTAAAAGTGATAATGCAACCAAACAAATATTTGTCTACATGTTCTATCCACAATTTCAGGATAAATGTAAAAGATGGCCACTTTCTATAATATGTTACTGATTATACTGTTTGATGAAAGTTCTAAGGGGATTCAAGATTCTAATAGAGATGTCAAATTATAGAGGGAAATCAAAGTGGCAGTTGTAGATAGTAATTAGGAATAGTGGCAGGGATTGTACACAGAAAGAGGGGGCTGCTCTAGGTGACAAAGTAAAAGTGTTGTAATGAGAAAACACATACACACACACAATACCACATACACACTTTGAAAACTATCATTCCCTTAATATGGCCAGTGGAAGATGAAATTTCTGTAGGCTGAGGAGGGAGGAGCCACTGAAAGAATGGATGTTTAACAGAAGTAACAAAATGGCAGGTTATCTTTTGTTTCGGGAAGGAAGGCATTTAACTGTAGAAATTTGGAAGAAGGTTGGATTGATTTGTTGTTTATGTTTTTTATTTTTTAATCAGTATGATAACTTACAGAGTGATCTGGCACACAAGTTCCTAATAAAGTATTTCTGTGATCACAGTCTTAGCTTAATAGCATGTTCATTTAGATTAATTAACTGGTTATTTAATAAATACCCGCTATGTGTTTGGTACTATATTTGTGCAATAACTGGTCAAAACCGAGAAGGTCCCTACCTTTATGGAATCTATAGTGTCTTGGGGAGTAAATAATAAATAAGAAAATTGTATTTAATTGTAAATTAATTATAATTAACTGCTAGTTTCATAACCTCTGATCTAATTCTCATAAGCTTACCAAGTAGTGCTTAATCTTGTGTGTGCCAAGTTCCTTTCCTCCTCATTTTTTATTATTTAACATTTATTCAACATTAATGAGCACTGTGTTAAAATGCTTTAAGAGTTATTTGATTTTCACAATTAATTTAAGGGATATGTACTATTGTGTACATAATACACTTAAATAATGTTTCCAAGGATTTACTGCTAATTGGAATAGGGACTGGATTCAAATCTAGGACTATTAGTCTGCAGAGCTTTTGCTCTTAATAGCTTTCCATCTCTCCAATAGAAGGATAAGACCTAGGATTCAATACATTAATATTTCTAATGATTTGACACTTCATCATATATGTTTAAATCTATGAACATGCACAAGGAATTAGTCAAGGGAAGATAATTTCTCCACCCAGGGTCATCCTTACTAGATTATTTCTCTTGTCACACAGCTGGGCTGTTGAATGTTGCTATTGAAAATCACAAAATTGTTCTGACTGGGATCCGTACAGAGTCATGCTTTCTAATTTTACGGCTGCTCACAATTCTTTTGCTGACTCCCTATCACATTTCCTACAGCAGCATTTCCACCCCATCCTCCATCTCAGCAAAAGTCTTTACTTCCGATTTGACTGAGATTAGTGTTTGCAAATGCACACTGTTGGGGGAACCCCCTTCCTAGTCCTTGTTTCCATGTTTCCCAGGAATGAACAGTAGTGGAGCAGCATTTCCCATCCCCAACCCCCACTCCTTACTCTTATCCCCCATAAAAATAACCGTTACTCTAGTACCATGCTATTTAACTGATTAAAATGAGTTTCATTAGTGATTTTAAAATGAGTGATTTAGCTGCTTGTTGGTACGGGTAAAATCCGACGTCCATAGGTCTACATTCTTTTATGGGGCAGGTTGGATGTTTCAATTCACTGTTCCCTTTGGTTGCAGCTTCCTCTATGTCTTCCAGAGTAGCCTGTTCTCATAGTAAATGTATTTTCTTCTTGCCTTCACATGACAACTTACTGGGGCAGGCACAGTACCATAAAGCATCTGTTTATTCAGCATGTATCAGCATAGTCAACATACATCCATGCAACATTTACTCTTTGGCACTTACTGAGCAAGACTCTGAGGCATGTACAGAAATGCCTAGGACCATTCTGGCCTTCAAAAACTTTACCTACTGATTGGCAAATTAAGGCAAATAAGTATAAAATAAAGCCTATAAAAAACAAAATGTGTATGTTTCTAAGAGTAGTGTAAATCACAATGCATGGAATTCTAGAGAAATAAGAGGTCACTTTAAATAAGAGATGAGCAAAACGAGAGGTCACTTTCAACGGGATGATCAAGAAAATATTCCAAGTTCCACAAACGAACTTATTTGATCTTATACATCACCACTCTTTCATGAGAAAAAGAAATACTGTCTTCCATGTTTAAATTAATTCTCATAATAATGGTATGAGGAGGTATGTTTACACCCATTTTATAGACACAAGGCCACCTAAGAAATTAAATTTTGAGAAGCTAAATGATTTGATGAAAGTCACATGGTTAGTAACTGGTAGAAAAGGAAAGCCCAAGTTTGTCTATTTTGATGTCCATATTCTTTTCTTAAAACCAGACCACTTTCCACACTGTCTGGTGTAGGATAAGAACACTTGGTAAGATTGAGAAGGTTGGGGTTTCGAGTCCTGAACCTGCTATTGAGGGACTGTGTTAAGCAACAAAAAACTTCTCTTCCCAAGTCCACAAGAGGCGTGGTTTCAAAGGCAGAAATTGTCTAGGGCCATGCCTCCATCCGTGTCCTCATCTGGGAAGGTAAAGTTCTTTGTCTGACTTTCCCCCAAGCGGGCTAGGTAGAAATTCCAGATGTGCTTCTTTGTTCAAAAAGCCCTGGAAAAGCTTTGGGAGGAAGGGCCTCTGTTGCAGATCTAGCAGCCAATCCAGTATTCAAGTCAAAGATCAATCACTCCAGCAGAAGTTTGAAAGAACTCCTCTCCTTGGACAAGAACATGAATGGGGCAGGAATAACCACAAGGTTAAAAACCCACTGCTCCTTACCTATGCAGATATCCCCTCTGGATTTCCTTCCAAAGGCAGTATGGGAGCTCTCTCTCTTTCTCTTTTTCTCTCTGCCTAATAAATCACTTTGCTATACTCTTTGGGTTCATGATATTTATTTGAGCCCTTTTCCCCATTCCAGGGCCCTTTTCCGCATTCCTTGGGCCGGAGAGTCCAAGGACCTGGGCACATTGGGGAAAACATCAGATTGGAGAACTGGAAGATCTTTGGGACCCTCCACCAGCTCTGCTCCCATCCCCTGGTTACATCTTCAGGATCACAGGGAGGTTGCTGAGTTCCTGTGCGCTGTCCGGGTTACACTATGTCCTAGATCTGTGATCTTGGACACTTTCTCTCTCTAGTTTTCGGTTTCTTTATTTGTGAGAGATAGAGAAAAAAATTCCTGCTGACTCCAAGAACTTTGGAAAAGTTAAGATAAGATAGGGCATCTGTTTGCTAGTGTTCTGAACCAGAATTGTTTTTAGCTAGGGACTATGTAGGTAACTATGCCCTTCTTTTTAAAGCATGAACATAGATTGGGATTCTTGGAATCAGACTGTGAGATGAGAAGTTGCATGCCAAGCCCAAGTTTTACTGGAGAGCGGTTTTGGAAGAAAACTTAAAAAGAAGTAATCGATGCAGTTCTGGATAAAGTGAGAAGCTGAAGTGTGGTTCCAAGTGAGGTCTCCACCCATCTTAGCAAGAGCTCTGAGGTTAGATGGCCCTTCAGAGTTGACTCAAATGGAAGCAAGGGAGCCTGAGCCTCTATTTCCCTGAGTAAACTGATCATTGCCTGTGGGTTGCCCCTTGGGAGAGGCTGTAATCCTGTGCAGCTGCAGGCAATCAGCAGTGAGGGGTATGGCAGTTGATATTGACAGTCCCAGCAGCTTGAAATGGGTGCATTAGCCCTGAAGGGGTGATCTGGGTGCATCATTACAGGATCCACTACAACAACATAAAGCACTTAGAGCCACACCACCTTTGTCATGCTCTCTCTCAGTGCTTGCACCTGCATCTGAGGCCTTCAAACATTATAGTACACACCATTCATTTGGCACTTTTCTCCCCACCTAAACTGTGATGACAGGGTCATGTTTTACATCTTTGAGTTTTTAGGGCCAAGGAGAATACTAACTGTAGGTAGAAGCAGCTCAGTTGATGTTTGATATTGGTGGTATCAATAATGGTGATGATAATATGCCAACTACACTGCCGAGTACTGAGGGATCTGGAAAAGAAAATTAAGGCATGATCCATTTTATTTGCCAAATAGATTAATCATAGAATAAAACTAAGTGATATGAAAGAAGTACTACAATGAACAAAGTAACTGACACACAAATAAGTCTTCAAGATATTTTTGTAGAGTAGATGAGTGAATGAATTGGATAAGAGAACAATTAGGAATAACAATGACTGAGGGCTGAGAAGTCAATGATTGCTTGAAGATGGTGGTCCTGAGCTCCGCCTTGAAGTATGGGTGGCATGGAAATTAGAGAAAGGTTGAAAGATAATGAAGTAGGGTTGGTAAGGGAATATTTTCAAGCAGGAAAATCTCAGACATGAGGGCAGATTTGGGTAATCACAGGGGCATACGAGGACACTTACTTGCTTGGGGTGAAGTGTGTGTAGGGGAGTGAATTGCAGGAAGCAAGGCTCAATAGGGAGATTGGAATAGATTGTGAAGGGCTAGAGGAGTTGATGGCACTGAATCATTATGGAGCCCTGAGTTGGGGAGTGAAAATAGAAATATGTATTTTAAGAAGTGCAATGCTCAGAAGAGATTAAAGGAAAAATCAATTAGAGGCAGAGAGACCAGCAAGGAGGTTGCAGCAGCATTTAAATATAAGTGATGAAAGCCAGAACAACGGTGGTTGAAGTTGAAATGAAGAATAAAGGTAGAGTAATCTTCAGGAAGGAAAAAATAGGACTTAATAACACACTGATTTTATCACTTCTTTATTCCTCAAATCCAAGGATGTTGCTAAAGATCAGTCAAAAAGAAACTTCGAATTTCTGAAGTATTTGTTATCTTAAAAAATGCCATTATCCACAGTGTCTATGATCCTAAAAACATTAAGACATACCTATATAACACAATCTGAATGACTATTTTGATTGGACTGACTAGGTTAGTTAACTCCTAACCCAATCACTTCACTCAAACAATGATCTAGTTAGTATCTGCCCTCTGTATAACATTTCTCCAGGTAATTTAAAATGTGAACACGCTTGGTAAACTGGTCAGTTAATAATGATTCAATTTCACCAAAACATTTAAGCCAATTGTATAGCATTAGTATATATATAAATGTTACACACACACACACACGACCAAAGTTAGGTCACTAATTTCCTGATCTAATTTTGCAGTGACTTCCTGGTACCATATGACCTGGATTAAAAAAGAATATTCTTTGCAAATGAAGACATGGATATACGATGTATATATATATATATCATGGCATGTATCATGAGTATGAAAATTTTGGCACTATTTTATAGATGCAAAACATATTAAACTAAATTAATTTTTGCCTTGTCTTTCATTTTTCCTTGATATGGTTTGGATCTGCATCCCTACTCAGATCTCATGTTTAATTATAATCTTCAGTGTTGGAGGTTGAGCCTGGTGAGATGTGATTGGTTCATGGGGATGGAGTCTAACGGTTTAACACCATCCCCCTGGGTGCTGTTCTCGTGATATTGAGTGAGTGCTCATGAGATCTGATTGTTTAAAAGTGTATGGCACCTTCCCCTACTCTCCCTCCTGATCCAGCCATGTAAGATGTGTCTGCTTTTCCTTCACCTACCACCATAACTGAAATTTTCCTGAGGCCTCCCGGAAGTCGTTATGCTTCCTGTACAGCTTCTGGAACCGTGAGCCAATCAAACCTCTTTTCTTTGTAAATTACCCAATGTGAGAACAGATCAATACATTCCTATTTTAAATTGCTGCATAATTTAATGGAAACAAAGCATATGAGTATACTTAAACAGTGACTATTCTGAATGAACCCTTAATTTGGAGCAATGTAAAATTCAAAATCCATTCTTTTTATATTTTTACACATTTTAAATGTAAATTTCTGCACACATTAATTTATTCTTTACTTTTTATATTACTGATTTATTACATCACTATATATATAAAAATAACATACTTAAAATTTATTATATATGTGGAAAAATACAATCTTTGAGATTAGTTTTTGCTCATATATATTGCTTCTTTTAATGCTTTCAATTCACTTCCCATTTTATATTGTTAGGCAGGTATTTTGGAAGGAAGATGCCTAGTTTTCCTTCTTTAAGATTTTCGATGCCTCTTTGTGTTTTATTTTTTATAAAAGATACCAGCCATTATGTTGGGCTACTTTTTAAAAAGTTTTACTGGGCATAGTGGCTCATTCCTGTGATCCTAGCAATTTGGGAGGTTGAGGTGGGCAGATAGCTTGAGCCCAGGAGTTTGAGATCAGCCTGCGAAACATGATGAGACCCTATATCTACAAAAAATACAAAACTTACCTGGGCACATTGACATGTGCCTGTGGTTTCAGCTACTCAGGAGGCTGAGGCAAAAGCGTGGCTTGAGCTCAGGAGTTGAGGCTATAGTGAGCTGTGATCATGTTACTGTACTGCAGCCTGAGTGACAGAGTGAGACCGTGTCTCAAATAAAATAAAATAAAGCTTTTTACTTTGAGGTAACTGTAAGATTCACATGCAACTGCAAGATTCAGATGCAAACACAGGAAATAATATAGAGAGTTCTTGTCTACTTTTTACCCATTTCCCTCAATAACATCTTGTGAAGCTATAGTATATAATATCACAACCAGGACATAGACATTGATATACAACAGTCCTTCCTTCTTCATAATGGCTTTGCCTTCCACAGTTTCAGTTACTTGTGACTAACTATGGTCCAAAAATATTAAATGGAAAATTTCAGAAATGAACTATTCATATGTTTTAAATTTTGCACTGTTTTGAGCAGCGCGATGAAATCACTTAGTAGCTATCTTGGTTATCACATCAACTGTAGTGGTATCACAGTGCTTGTATTCAAATAACCCTTGTTTTACTTACTAATAGCCCCAAGGCACAAGAATAGTGATGTTGGCATATTGTTATAATTGTTCTATTTTGTTATGCTATTGTTAACCTCTTCCTGTGTCTAATTTAGAAATTAAACTTTACCATAGCTGTATGTGTTTGGAACTATCCATGGTGTCAGATATCCACTAGGTGTCTTGGAACGCTTCCCCCGAGGAAAGGAAGGGACTACTGCAGTCAAGGTACAGAACATTTTCATCACCACAAGGATTCCTCATGTGTCCCTTTTGTAGCCACACTAACTTCTCTTCTGCTTCCTCCTCTCTTCTTTTATTCCTCCCAAAATGGCTAGTGATGTTGAACATATTTTCATGTAATTATCTACTATCTGTATATTACCTTTGGTGAAATGGCTTTTCATGTCTTTCATCCCTTTTTGAATTACATTGCTTGGATTTTTACTATTGAATTTTGAGAGCTTTAAAACTATATTCTAAGCACGATTCATTTGTTGGATATGTAGTTTTTAAACATTTTCTCCCATTCTTTAGCTTGTCTTCAATCATCTTAACAGGGTCTCTTGTACAGTAAAAGTTTTTAATTTTCATAGTATCCAGTTCACCAATTTCTCCTTTTATGGATCATACTTTTAGTGCCAAGTCTGAGAACTTCTTAGTGAGTACTAGATCCCAAAGATTTCCTTCTGTATTTTCCTAAAAGTTTTATAGCTAAGAATTTTGCATATAAGTCTATAACACATGCTGCATTAATTTCTCTATAAGATGCGAGTTTTATGTCACAGTTTTTTTTTTTTTTTTTTTTTGCCTCTGGTGGTCCAATTGCTCTACCACCTATTGAAAAGTCTGTGTTTTCTACACTGAATATCTTTTTGCTTTCTATCAAAAATCTGTCGAGCATTTATATGTGGGCTATTTCTGAGTTATATATTCTGTTGCAATGATCTATGTGTTTCTCTCTTTAACAATAACACATTGTACCTATGTGGTAAAACTTAGTATTTGGCAGAATCATGTCTCCCATTTTATTTTTCTTTGTCAAGATTGACTTAGCAATTCTAGTTTCCTTTTTTTCCATAAACATTTTAGAATAATCTGTGTATATGTCTATAAAAAAATTCTTGCTGAGATTTTTAATAGGAACCAATTGGGGGAGAATCGATACATTTCTATTTGGTCTTCTAATCCATGAAGTTGAAATGCCTCTCCATTTATTTAGTCATTATTTGATTAGTGCTGTGTCATTTTGAGTATACAAGTCCTATAAATGTTTTGTAGATTTATATCTATTTCATTTTTGAGTAATTATAAATAGTATCATATTTCTAATTGCAGTGTTCACATATTAATTTCTGGGATATAGAAATATAATTTTATTGTCTATATTTATTTTGTGTGCTATGACCTTGATGAACTCATTTGTTACTTTTAGGAGTTTTTACCTTTCCTCTTCCTCCTCCTTCCACTCCTCCTTCTCCTCCTTCTCCTCTTCCTCCTCCCCTCCTCCTTCTCCTCCTCTCCCTCCCCCTGTCCTCCTTCCTCCTCCTCCACTTCCTGTTCCTCTTCCTCTTCTTCTTCAAGATTTTGTGGTATTGTTTATGTAGACAATCATGTCATTTGCAAATAAAGGCATTTTAATTTCCTTCTTGAGAATCTATAAGTTTTTTATTTCCTTTTCTGCCTTAATGCATTGGTCAGAATCTCGAGCATTACGTTGAATAACAGTGGTGAAAAAGAGTCATACTTGCGTTGTTCCCAATATTAAGGGATACTGGTCAGTCTTTTGCCATTTAAGTATGTTTGTTGTGGGTGTCTTATAGGTGCTTCTATCAAGTTCAGAAAGTTCCCTGAGATCCCTATTTTTCTGTCAGTCTTTATTGCAAATTGGTGTTAAATTTTGTCAAATTCTTTTCTGCATTGATTGATACGATCATATAAATTTTTCTTTAGCTTGTTGATATAATAGATTACATTGGATTTTCTCAAATTTTGGAATTTGCATCTTCAGAGTTAACCCCACTTGGTCATGGTGTATACTTTGTTTCATATATTGCTAAACTGTATTTGCTAGTATTTGGTGAAGGATTTAACATGTATAGTCATGAAGGATATTGGTCCATCATTTTCTTTGTTTAGTACCTTTTTGTCTGGTTTTGGTCTTAGGGTATTCTAGTTTAATATAATGAATCGAGAAATGTTTAATCTTCTTCTGTTTTCTAGAAGAGATTGTGTAGATTGGAGTTAATTCTTTTTTCCCCTAGTCCTTTTAAAAATGTCTTAAATTCATTGCAATAAGAACACTTAACATGGAATCCACCCTCATAACAAATTTTAGATGTGTAGTACAGTATTGTTCACTATAGATGCAGCAGATCTCTAGAACTTGTTCATCTTTCTTAACTGAAACTTTATGCCTATTGATTAACAAATCCCTTTTTACTCCTCCCCTATCCCTTCGCAACTACCATGCTGCTCTTTAAGTCTATGAATTTGACTTTTTAGATTTCAGTTGACTATTCTCATATAACTGGAATTCCAGGTATATACTTCCAAGGTAGTATTTGTCCTTTTGTGATCGGCTTATTTTACTTATCGTCATGTTTCCCTGGTTCATCCGTGTTGTTACAATTGACAGAATTTCCTTCTTTCTAAAGACTGAATAATATTCATTGCATGTATGTATCACATTTTCTTTATCCAGTCATCTGTTGATAATCATCTTGGCTTTTGTAAATAGTGCTGCAGTAAATGTGGAACTGCTAATATCTCTTTCATATCCTGATTTCAATTATTTTTGATAAACAGCAGTAGTATTTCTGGATCATATGGTAGTTCTGTTTTTAATTTTTCTAGGAACCTTTATACTGTTCTCTATAGTGGCTGCATGATTTTGGATTCTCACAAACCAAATACAGGGATCCCAATTTTCTTACACCCTCACCAACATTTGTCTCTCTCTCCTTCTCTCTCTTTTGATAGTAACCATCCCAACAGGTGCTAGATATTATCTCATTGTGGTTTTGTTCATTTCATGGATGATTGGTGATGTTGAATACATTTTCATATGCTTCTTGGCCATTAGTATGCCTTCTTTGGAGAAATGTTTATATGCCTATTCAAGTTCTTTGCCTAGCTGATAGTGCTTTGCTTTTGTTTGTTTGTTTTTTGTTATTGAGTTGTAGGAGTTTTCCTTATATCTTTTAGAAATTAACCCCTTGTCTGATATATGGTTTACAAATATTTTCTCCCATTCTGTAGGTTGCCTTTTTATTCTGTTGATTGTTTCCATCTTGGTGCAGAGATTTTTAGTTTGATGTAATTCCACTTGTCTGCTTTTAGTATTCTAACCACGAATTCATTGCCAAGAACAATGTTTTGAAGATTTCCCCTGTTTTCTTCCAGGAGTTTTATAGTTTCTGGTATTACATTTAAGTCTTTAATCCATTTTAAGTTGATTTTTGTGTATGGTATAATATAAGGGTCCAGTTTCATTTTTTGTACGTGTATATCCAGTTTTCCCAATACCATTTATTGAAGAGGCTATCTGTACCCTATTGTGTATTCTTGGCACCTTTTCAAAGATCAGTTGACCATATCTGTGTGGATTTATTTCTCAGCTCTATTCTGTTCTATTGGAGTATATATTGGTCTTTATACCAGTACTATACTGTTTTAATTACTATCACTTTCTAATATATTTTGAAATCAGGAAATGTGATTTTCCAGCTTTATTTTCTTGCTTAAGATTTCTTGGGCTTTTTGGGGTCTTATGTGGCTCCATATAAACTTTAGATCATTTTTCCATTTCTCTAAAATGTACCATTGGTATTCTGACAGAATTTGCATTGAATTGAATTTGTAGATTTCTTTGGGTAGTATGGAAATTTTAACAGTATTACATCTTCCAGTTTATGAAGAGGGTATGTATTTCCATTGGCTTGTGTCTGTTTGATTTCTTTCATCAGTATTTTGTGTTTTCAGTGTACAAATCTTTCATCTCTTTGATTAAATTTATTACAAAGTATTTTATTCTTTTGGTACTATTGAAAATGAGATTGTTTTCCTAATTTTCTTTTCAGATAGTCCATTGTTATTGCACAAAAATGTAACTGATTTTTGTATGTTGATTTTGTATTCTGGAATTTTACTGAATTTATTAGTCCGAACAGTTTCTTAA
Source organism: Cacajao melanocephalus (assembly GCA_963573385.1). Lineage (NCBI taxonomy): Eukaryota > Metazoa > Chordata > Mammalia > Primates > Pitheciidae > Cacajao > Cacajao melanocephalus. The sequence continues at coordinate 117,409 of CAUYLG010030072.1, forward strand.
TTAAGTCTTTATGATATTCTCTCTATAGAATCATAGCATTAGCAAAAGGGACAATTTTACTTCTTCTTTTCTGATTTGGATACATTTTATTTCTTTTTCTTGTCTAATTACTCTGCTAGGACTTCCAGTACCATGTTAACGAGAAGTGGTGAGAATGCGCATCCTTGCCTTGTTCCTTATCTGAGAGAACAACTTGTCAGGTTTTTTTCTTTGAGTATAACATTTGCTGTGGTATTATGTTGAGATACTTTCCTTCTATGTCCAGTTTGTCTCATTTACTTCTATGGATTTAGGAAATATTCATCCTTTTTTTTTTTCAATAAGCTTTCTGATACTTTCTCATCTCCTTCCTTTACTTCTATAAGGTGTATATTGGTCCACCTGATGGCCTCTATAAGCCCCTTGAGCTTTCTTTACTTTTTCCTTCTTTTTGTCCTTCTCTGATTGAATAATTTCCAGTGACCTGTCTTTGAGTTCACCGATCCTTTCTTCTGCCTTATCTAGTATGTTGTGGAACTCCTGTAGTGAATTTTTCAGTCCAGTTATTGTATTCCTCAGCTCTGTGATTTCTGTTTGACACTTTTTAATGTTTACTATGGCTTTGTTGAAATTCTCACTTTGTTCATGCATGACCTCGTTTTCCCAACCTTGGTGAGCATCTTTATGACGGTTAGTTTGAAATATTTGTCAGGAATTTGGAACATATTTGCCTATTTCTTCATTTTCTTTGACTCTCTATGCTAGTGTTTGTGCATTAGACAAAATGATCTCCTTTCTCAGACTTCATGAATTGCCCTTGTGCAGGAAAAGACCTCCACTAGTCAGCCTGGTCAGAGATTCTGTGGGCTCCCAAGATATCATTTTGGTCCAACTTGCTTTCTACGTTCTTTGCAGTACCAGGGTGTCTAGGGTATGTCTGGTCCTGTCAGTCACTAGAACAGGCAAGATAGAAGCCAGTTCTTTTGGCACCCTAGAAAAAGTTGAGACATTAGATACAAGACCAATTATTTCCCTTTCAGGGAGGATGCTAGTAGCTGTTTTTTTGTTTGTTTGTTTTTTGTCTGTCTGTCTGTGCTGAGCTGCGGGGAGGGGCTATGGTTACTACTAGCCCAAGCTCCAGTCTCTGTTCTCCCCTCACATAGCTAGCTTATGCTGGACTTGTGAGTAATCTGAGACAAGCAGGACAGAATCTTGTCCCTTGCATAGCTTCTGCAGAAATTGGGTTATTGAACATGCAGACTAATCCTTCCTTCCCTTTAGAGAAGCTGGGAACTTGTGCATCACTTATGAATTTAAGGTGCTGTGCCAGAGATAGGAATTCTGGTGTCAGGGCACCCAAATGTCTGTACTAGCTTTGATGAGTCCAGTTTCATGTTTGTCTGGGGTGCAGGAGCCTTTCAATTAGTCTCTGGATTTCTCACAAAGTGAATTTGTCCATGAATTGTTGGTGAATTGGTGTATTCATGAGGTGAAGGAGGATTCAGGATTTCCTGTTCTACCATCTTACTGACATCACTGATCTATTAATTCTTCTTTAGAAATGTGGTAGAATTCTCCAATGAAACTGTATGAACTGCAAGAACTGGTGGTAGGAGGCAATTTTTAGATTACAGGTTAATAGTTATAGGACTATTTAAATGATCTGCGTCATATTGGATAAGCTGTAGCAGTTTGTGGTTTTTAAGAAATTGAATTATTTTATCTAAGTTGTCAAATTTATGAGTGTAGAATTGTTCATAGCATTTCCTTATTCTTTGATGTTTCCAGAGTTTGTAGTGATACCCTCGCTTAATTCCTGATATTGGAAATTTTTTTTCTTTCTTTGTCAATATTACTATAGGGCTGTCAATTTTGTTAAAGTTTTATAAGAAATGGCTCTTTGTTTCATTGGTTGTCTATTTTTTTCTGCTTTTCATTTTCACTTGTCTGCTTTTATTTTTAAGATTTACTTCCTTCTGCCTGATTTGTGTTTATTTTGCTCTTCCTTTTCTTTTCTTTTCTTTTTTTTTTAAATTATACTTTAAGTTCTGGGGTACATGTGCAGAATGTGCAGGTTTGTTACATAGGTATACATGTGCCATGGTGGTTTGCTGCATCCATCACCCTGTTATCTACATTACTTATTTCTCCTAATGTTATTCTTCCCCTACCCCCTCACCTCCTGCTATCCCTCCCCTAGTCCCCCACCCCCTGACAGGCCCTGGTGTGTGATGTGCCCCTCCCTGTGTCCATGTGTTCTCATTGTTCAACACCCGCTTATGAGTGAGAACATGCAGTATCTGGTTTTCTGTTTTTGTGTCAATTTGCTGAGAATGATGGTATTTTAATCTTCTTTTTCTAGGTTCTTGAGATAGTAGTTTACATTATTGTTTTAGACTTACTCTTTTTTAATATACCAATTTTGTGCTATAAAATTTCCTCTTAGCACTGCTTTAGGTGTACTTACAAATTTTGATATGTGTATTTTCATTGTCATTCAGATCAGCATATTTTTTGACTTCCTGAGATTTCCTCTTTGACCCATGGGTTATTAGATACTACACTGTTTAGTTTCAAAGTTTTTGAGGATTTTTTTTTGTTGTTATTCTGTTATTGCTGTCTACTTTGAGTCCATTATGGTGGGAGAACACATTCTTTTTTTCAATTTGTTGAAGTCTGTTTTTAGCCCAGAGTATGGTCTATCTTGGTGTATAATCCACAGGCACTTGAAAAGAATGAGTGTTCAGCTGTTATTGGGTGAAGTGTCCAACAAATGTAAATTAGATCCTTTTGATTAATGCTGTTCAGTCTTTCTATATCCTTGTTGATGTTCTGTCTAGTTCTATCAGTTATTCTAGAGGTATGCTGTGGTATCCAACTGTATTTGAATTTGTCTATTAGTCTTTTTAGTTTAACCTGTTTTTGCTTCACATATTTTGTAGCTCTGTTGTTTGGTGCATGCACATTTAGGATTGCTATATATTTTTTGTGGATTTACCCTTTCTATCATTAGATAATGTTCCTCACTGTCTCTGGTCATTTTCTTTGCTCTGAAGTTGACTTTATCTGATATTAAGTAGCTACTCATGCTTTCCTTTGGTTAATGTTGGCATGATTTATCTTTTTCAATCCTTTGCTTTTAATTTACTTTTATCATTATATTTACACTCAGTTTCTTTTAGACAATATATAGTTTGATTAATCATGTTTTTCAATCCACTCTGCCAATCTCTATCTTTTCATTGATATATTTAGAAAATTCATACTTAATGTAATTATTGATATATTTGGGCTCAGGTCTACTATTTTAGGTTTAATTTTGTTTGGTCTCTCTAGTTTCATTTTCCTTTTTTCATTTTCTTGTTGCCCTGTGGATTACTTAAGTGTTTTGTATAATTCCATTTTGATTTATCTGTAGTGTTTTGAATGTATGAAATTTTTTAGTGATTGCTTTTGGTATTATATTATATACACATAATTTATTATAGTCTATTGGTTTCATAATTTAACCAGTTAAATGAAGTACAGAAATCTTATCTTTCTTTAAATCCCTTCCTCCTCCTTTTATTATATAATTGTCTTAAGTATTTTTTCTATATACATTTAGAACCACATCAGAAAGTGTTATAATTTTTACTTCAACTGTCAACCACAATTTAGAAAAAGCAACAGATGATGCATATTTTTTCTTCTTTAGATTTCATACTTGTTTCTCCTTCCACCGTAGACTACTCTTTATTTAAGTTACTATTCTAAATTTCTTTTCAAGATCTGTAAGTCTTACTGCTTTCCCTTGCTACCAGCCACTACTTATCAGATGATTTTATTCCAAAGCAAGTTATATCAAAACTCTACTCCATTTGCTTCTGGAAGAAAATGAAATTTAATTATCATATTTTATACAAACATAATAGAGATAATAAAATCCTGAAATGTGAAAAGAAGATGTAAAAATGAACATTCACAATAAGTTCAAAGAGTTTTAAGACACACATTTGATGTGTACACTGATCTACAGCAAGTTCTTGAAATTGTCATGTAATATTAAGATCACAAAATAAATAAAGACAGTGTTTTCATTTTACACTAATTTTTAACAAAAGATAGGCCCGAATAAAAGCCAACTCAACCTATGCCAGTCCCCAGGCATATGTACAAGGAATTACACTGCATGAAAAAGCAAAACCACAGTAAATAACATGCTTGAAGCAGAGAGATGCTTCAGGTGAGTGTGGTTTTTATTTTCAATAAAAAGCTAATGATACTTTCATTAATATGACTTCATGTCTTATATTTTTTCAACTGTACATTCTCCAAATATGATTTTCATTATGATTTTTAATGTTTTTTATTATTTCTTATTTTTACTGCCTATTTTGCTGTGAACCTCAATACAAATTATAAATCTTATTGTTTTAAAGCACTCTAGTTTTATACAATAAAGGCAAAGTTTCAAAAATTGGCTTAGAATTTTTATCCTCAAAGTTGTGTGGATTATAAATCGTTAAATTGTAGAGTTTGATCAGAGAACCTCTGGGAATTGTTCCTTCCTTCTGGCCTTTGATGTGGTAGACCTTGTCTCTTTGGAAGCACTTCTTACATTACATCTTAATTTACTGACATGCTTTTCTCTCATGAGAATGTGAGCTTCTGGAAGGTAGGGATTAGCACTTAAATGCTTGTTAGCTGAACTAATTTATTATTAGAAGAAATGGTATTATTGTAAAGTTTATAACTGTTTTATAAATATTATAAACAACTTTTTAAATAGATGAAAAATGTTTATGTAAATTAATATGGTAATTTTAGAGAAAATGAATCTGTTGTAGCTAGTGGCAGAAATATTACTGTATTATAATTTATAAACTATAAATGAAATATAATATTTATCTATTTAGTAACTGCTGTGTATTTGACATCTTCTTCAGGTCCTGCAGTTTACTGGTTACTGTGGGAATGGGAAGATAGTATAAAGCATAAGTCTCTCCTCTTAGGAGTCCCTACCCTACTTAAGAAGGTAAGAACAATATATAAAACATCTAAGCTTGTATAAATTTGAGTACATCTAAGCTTGTATAAAAGGTGAGCCTGAAACAAGGTGGTACAGAGTATATACATGAGAGTTTCAAAGGTGGTGTAGATCACACAGGGCTGGTGGATCAGAGATTTTCCCCAACAGATAAAACTTGAGTAGGGTCCTGAACAGTGGGGTATGGTTTAAGTAGATGAAGGCAAAGCATCAGTGGTTTTGGTAGAATGAGAAATTTCTGGAAGATTTTAAATAGGGAATACATTTTTAGATTACAGAAAGGAAAGACAGGGTATCAAGAACCAATTAATCTTGAGATTTTTGCTTCTTCTCTGTCATGTGGTGAAGACAAACGAGATATCTCAGAGGAATGATGGGTTACATACATAATGAAAGAGATAACTGAGGCAGTGCGTGGTCTTGATAATGGCTGTCCAAGCCTGATGAGTCATTTTCCATTTCAGTAGCAAGTAGGAACTCAATGATTGAAGAATAAAGCTTATAAATATGGTAAGATAACCAGAGACTCCTTGGAGAAAGAAGGATCACTAGGTAGAGCCTTAGGCTTGTGTTCCTAGCTTGCAAGGTGCCCAGCGTAACATAAGGCAATGGCCCGAACCTTTAACCACTGAACTCATTAAAAAAAAGAACAAGTTTGGCGCAGTGGCTCATGCCTGTAATACTAGCACTTGCGAGGCCGAGGTGGGTGGATCACCTGAGATCAGGAATTTGAGACCGGCCTGGCCAACATGGTGAAACCCTGTCTCTACTAAAATTGCAAAAATTAGCTGGGTGTGGTGCTGCATGCCTGTTATCCAGCTACTCAGGCGCCTGAGGAAGGAAAATCACTTGAACCCAGGAGGCGAAGGTTACAGTGAGCCGAGATTATGCCATTGCACTCCAGCCTAGGTGACGGAGTGAGACTCCTTCTCAAAAAAAAAAAAAAGGAAAAACAACTTTGGGTTAAAGATTTATTTTTTTCCCAACCATTGCTGAATACGCTGACTCTGGCATAGGCAAACATCTGTAAATTGGAAAGATTATACCCATGTGTAACTTTAATACATAAAGATTTAATTAGGTAAGTCATATATTTTTGGTATTTGTTTTGAATATATGACTTATGCAATGATGGCTCACAGAAAATTAGCATATACATATGAAAGTTAAAAATTTGTATCAACACAAATTGTATAAAAACATACATCTTACATACTCTGGTAGTGCTATCACTCTTTAAAACACATTTAAAGGGGGAAATCCAATTCCACATTGTAGGCTCAGAAATAAGTAAAAAAAAAAAGAAGTCCCATAAAACATAATTCTTCAGGTTTCCCTGGAAAATGTTCTCTCCACTCCATATGTGCCTTGAGTTTATAATTAAAGTCATGCCTGGACCTAGTCATCAGAATTTTAAAGGTTATATAAATGGAATACCAAAACAGCCATTTAAAACCCATTGGTAGAGTAAAGGATTGGCCAAGATGATTTCAAGTTCCTACCACAACCAATATTAATTCTGTGAATGAGAAGCATTTTGTCAACTGTAAGTGGTTTGGTTTACACTCTGCTAAATGACCAGGTTTACTGGCTTTCTTGACTGGGTCGCCGGATTCTTTGAGGATGCAGGCACAACCTCATGTGAAGCAGCAACCCCCTATAATCACAAGTTCTGCTAATTGTGGTAGCCGAGTAACAAGAGAGGCAGCTGTCCCACTGCCATTTGTCTGTGCAACACATGTTTGCATAAAACATTTTAAAGTACTTTATGCTTGGAACTTGCTTTGTCTGTAACTTTTTGAAAACAGGAGAACTTTTATCACCAAGTTTAGAATGGTCTTGAATTTTATGGCTTCTTCGATTTGTATCCAAATTTATGTCAACTGGATTTCACTTTGGTCCTGCTGGCAGCACATGACTTTCTGGTTCTGAGACAGAGTAATTAGAAGGTGCAGAGTCATCAAATTGCTAAACCACGCATTTTAGGGAGCTAAGTGTAAACAAAATCATATGAACTAAATTTACTGAAAAAATATACGTAAATTTAAAACTTAATGGAAAAAAAATCAATGCCAGAATGACCTGCATCTTTTCCCCAAACCAGAAACACTTAAAAGATTGTTTACTAAACTTAAAACTGTAGTTGGACTTGTTGTTTCCCATTTAAATGAAAAGAAGATCACGATGGCAAAGCACTGGACAGAAAAACATTCTAATAAAAGAAAAAACTATTTTAGAATACTCTACATTTCTTAGATTTTGAAAGCCATCTGTATTACCTAAAGATGTAGTATTTTGCACCTGGAATCAGATGATATAGTCTCCGGGCTAGAAAGGTCTTGAAAATTGTTCAGTCATGGCACTATATCCTGGGCTTGAATCCCTGCCATGTGACTGGTGGCTTGTGCTTGGACCGTCTCTGTGGCAAATAAAGCTCTGTTTCTTCAGGCAGCCCATTTAATGGACTATTAGAAAGAAACCAGTCTCTCTGGAGCTTCCACCAAATGGTGTTTAGCCCTCAAGACTATACAAAACCAGTTTAATTCATTTTTTTTTCTCAGAACAGTTTGTTTTAGTTATTTTTGTTTTGTAAGAGCAGAAACTCACAAATGTTACCTTAAGAAAAGGGAGTTTATTATAGGGATCCACAGGGAATGGAGCCAAGAGAGAAGTTAGGAACAGAGGCAGTTTCCTAGGACCTCATTCTGTCTCTCCCCTTCTCCACTCTCTCTCTCTTTCTCTTTCTCCCTTTTTCTTCTCCCTCCCTCTCTCTCAGCACCTTGGCTGCCTTCTGAAGTTTGCTCTGTATTCTTTTCTCTGCTGCAGAACATTCTCTGCTTGCAAAAGTTTTACTCTCTCATCATTTTAGTTTACATGTGGCCTCTGTTTGCTGTGGGCCAACTCTACTGCTGGCTTCTCTTTAGCTTTTGCCTCTATTACTAACTGGTTTAGTCTTTCTGTGTTTTTTTTTTGTATTATTTGTAAAGCAAATTCCCTTTTAGTGAGAATCAGGTGCAGCTGACCTTTTTACTCTAGGTGCTGGCATAGGTGCTGGCTTACTCACTGCCTGTCAACTGCTGGTTCAGTCACCTGCAACCAGAGTGCTGTTGGGTTATGCAGGTTGTATAGAGCATGGTGGTTGCATGGGTCCCTAGGGGGCAGGACTGTGGTAGAGGCAGTATCTCTTCCAAGTGGAGAGGGTGGGTTGGCAGCAGGTGATACTCCAATATATGTCTTCTTATTATTTGAAGTGTGTATTTTTATATCTTCTAACCCTTTTATTTTCCAGGTTAAATATTCCCTGTGGTTTTCAATTGTTGCTCATTGAACATGGTTTTGAGCATCTTTGCCACTTCATCTTTCTTCTGCACATAACTTTGTTGATTTATATTCCTCATAAAGTAGTGGATGGAAGTTCAAAAATCATTCCAAATTAATCCAACCCTTGAGCTTTAGGATAGAAATGTCATCTACTATGTTTAATATTTTGCTTCAACTATGCTGGCCAAGATTCAATTGGCTTTTTCTGGTAGTCACTTCATCTTGTTGACTCATAGAATCTGTAGTTGACTAAAACCTTGAAGTCCTTTCTGTACATGCTTCAAGACAGTCTTTCTCCCATTTCATGTACTGTTGGCTCTTTGTACTGAGGTTCAAGACCCTCTATTTACATTGCTTGAATTTAATTTTTGTTAAAAAGAAAAATTTAGTTTTTGTAAATAAATAAAACATGCTCCCTGCCCTTTAGTTTACCTTCTTCACTGATCATGTTTGCCATATAAAGGTCTTTAATAAATAATTCTTTAATAATTAAATGTGGAAAACTCATTTTGTTAGGGTTTGCCTTAGCAACCACCTGTCAAATCTTTTCAGATTGATCCTTAATCTATTATCCAACATTTTTTACTCTCAAGTTTGTATAATAGTCATTTGATCACCTGCCCTTAGATCCAGTTGTGTTTTTTTTTCTCTTTTGCTCTGTCCTGTTTTGTAGCATGGAGGATTTACCCCTGAACTATGTTTTCCAGGTTCCATTGCTAATTGGCTTCTAGCTAGGTTCAGACAATGATGGTACCTAAGGAGGATTGGAGGGCAAGAGAAAGGAAGAAGCCAGGATGTTTCTCCCCATCTCTCTTGCTTTGATCATCAGTCTCCAGGGCAGTGTCTGCTGCCTTTGTAGGACAGCACCTCAGTCCTTTGTGTCAACAACTCCTTTGTTCTTGGCCTCAGTAATATCACCTCCTCTCTCTGTTATTTTAGTCCTAGAGGTAGTGGTAGCTTTCTGAGTCTGGCTAATCTCTGGGTTGCCTCAAAGCCACAAGTTGGGCCTTTAAGTTTTTCCTATCCCTTCGTAAATGGCTTCCATACTGAATTTCCTTGGGTGAATTACCTGGATTGAACACCATTTTTCTAACTGGACCATAGCATTGGAGGATGTTAATCATAACCATATATATTCTTTCCTTTTCATTTACAAATAACAAAAAGATTTATTGAAAAGATACCGCATTAGCAGGTCACTCAAATTGGTATAAGGGAGCAGTGATTAAGAGCATGATCTCTAGAGCCAGATTTTCCTGTCTTCAAATCCCAGATCTATCACTTATTAGATATATCACCTTGAGTAATGTGTTTATGCTCTCTTTATCTTAGCTTTCCCTTTGTAATTTCAGAGCACTAAAAGCCTACTGTAGAGAATTGTGAGACTTACGGGAAATACTTTCTGCATTTGAAATATTTTCGGTCAGGTAAGTTTTGGAATTTGGAACGTTTTGGATTTTAGAAAGGTAATATGGCACTTGTACCTCATATTTACTATATAAAATTACCATATACCATATACAATTGATTTATATTTATGTAATATACCATACCTTACGTAATATCCCAATGGAATCTAGGGCACCAATCAGTAACCAAACAGTAACACTTTCTGCAGCTAAACATCAGAGAAGATTTTGCATCCACATGAATTTGGTCAAGTTTTGCTGCCAACTAAGTTACAAAAAAAATTGGTTTCAAAGGTTTTTGGATTTTAGAATTACCAGTAAGGGACTATGGACCTGTACTGTGAAACACTGAGAAGAATGTCTGCCTTATAGGAAGCACTGGATAAGTGTTACTGAAAACTTCTTCCAGTTTGGCACTGATTCACTACCCTCTATCCTACTTGATTAAAAGGTCCATTTGAGAGGAAGAATCCCAGGCCTTTCCCAGATTAAATAGCTCCAAAATCATGGTATAAACCAACCTCCAATTTTTAAAGTTCAGAAATGCCACATATCTTTTGCACTGATTATTTTGACTCAATAGAAAATATCAATAGACATGGAAATTTCACAAGTCATCCACTGAGTAGGTAGAAATCTTGTTCTATTTTGTTCAGTCAAAAATATCTAATATACTGAAGGCTGAGAACTTATCACATGTAACAGGCAAAAAATTAGGAAAATTTGGTGTGAATTTTCATTTCATCCTGGGTTTGACTCACTCAATGACAATGACTTATTCCCAGGAAAATCTAAAATCTTCTCCAGGCTGGCTGACTTCTCAGCCAAACCAATCAATCTTAAGTGGCAGTCTTAAAGATCAGCAATTCTGTAAGTTTCCTCAGCTTTTAAAGACTCAATAGGTTACATTTATCTTGGAAATTTAAGTTCTAGGATAAAAACAGAATTGATATTTTTGTTATCAAATTTTGAGATAAAATATTTTTTAAAAACCCTCTAAAAGGTAGTGTAAGAAAATCTTTCACAAATTAAAAAATTGAGACTGTATCTGTCTCTGTTAAAGTTGCATAAGTTAGTACATCATGAATTTCCTTTCCAACCTTTCCTTGCTTAGACCATCCCTTTTCTTGCTGACTAATTTTATTAAAGGTTTTGGAAGAGCTGACAGCACTTACTTAAAAATTTCACCATTTAAGCATTATAATGGCAAAATTAAAATTCTTTGAATAAAAGCCCTGCTTTGTACTCTGCAAATTTTTCTCTCATTATTTTCGATGGCTCTGTAGAAATATTTTTTTTTGGTACTACTCATGAAGACCTGTTTCTTGTCTTTTCTGACACTGGTAATTATTCCAGAAGGTACCAATACCTCTCAGCTGAGCCATTAACTCACCAGGAAACTCAATAGACTGAAGCCAAGCTTGCTAACAGCTCAGAGCTCTCGGTTCTTTTTTTTTTCCTTAAGTATTTTATTTTATATTATGAGTTAGGGTCTCCTTCTGTTGTGCAGGCTGTGATGCCATCTTGGCTTCCTGCAACCTCCACCTCCCATGTTCAAGCAATTTTCCTGCCTCAGTCTCCTGAGTAGCTGGGATTATAGGCATATGCCACCATGCCCAGCTAATTTTTGTATTTTCAGTAGAGATGGGGTTTCCCCATGTTGGCCAGACTGGTCTCGAACTCCTGGCCTCAAGTGATCTTCCCACCTCAGCCTCCCGAAGTGCTGGGATTACAGGTGTGAGCCACCACGCCTGGCCTTGTGGCTTTCGGTTCTGCTCTCCCACACCAACTAAGCACTCCAGTGGCAGAACAGTCACAATTGGGCGCAATGAAAGACGAAGTTGTCACAAGCGGACTTGGATCTTTTTTCTCCTGAACAGTAAGCACACAGGGACAGGTCGCCTCCACCCCCAACAAAAAGCCTGCCTCTGTTTCTTGTCACCTTACACAGCTTCAGAGTGGAGGCTTCCAGCAAAGGGCATTCCCCTCCCCTCCACCGCCTGTGCCATCCTCTTGTGGCCACTATCAATGACTCCTTGGGCAGTTTCCTTTTCTACCATCTCTGTCGAGCTTAAATCTGATGTTGTCTCATTTAGACTGTCTGTTTTATATCAGAGCCTGACCCAGGGGAAAATTCTTTTTTTTAATTTGTGTTGCTAAAATGCCTTCAGATGTTGGATCATTGTTCCCAGGCTTCTGGCCTCTTAGGTATTTATTCAATTATTTATTCAATATAATGTTTCTTTTTCACTTTCTTGTGTGTGTGTCTCTTTATATTATATATTATATGTCTATGTATATTAATCTGTTTTGGTAAGCTCAGGCTGCCATAGACTAGGTGGCTTAAACAACAGAGGTGTATTTTCTAATAGTTTGCAGGCTTCAAGTCCACAATCAAGGTGCCGGCAGGGTCTATTTCTGGTGAAAGCTCTCTTCCTGGCCTGTTCCTGGCTGCCATCTCACTGTGTGCTCACACGGCCTGGCCTCTTCTTTGTGTGCATTCATTTGAGAAGAGAGAAAGTGAACTCAAACTGTCTAGTGTCTCTTCTTATAAGGACACTAATCCCGTGATGTCACACTCATGACCTCATCCAAACCTAATTACCTGCCAAGGTCCATGTTCAAATAACATTACATTGGGGGTTAAGGCTTTAACATACAAATTTTTGGGGGGAGCACAAACATTCAGTCTCTGTGTGTGTGTGTGTGTGTGTGTGTGGCATATACATATGTGTGTGTGTGTGAGAGTGTGTGTGTGTGTGGCATATACATATGTATGTGTGCGTGTGAGAGTGTGTGTGTGTATGTGTGGCATATACATATATGTGTGTGTGTGTGTGAGAGACTGTGTATGTGTGTGTGTGTGTGGCATATACATATATATGTGTGTGTGTGAGAGTGTGTGTGTGTGTGTGTGTGTGTGATTAAATGCCAAGCCTGTGATGTTCCATCTAAATTGAGGGCAAAGCTATCAATATTTGTGACAAGATGATAATCATTTTGTCCTTTAAAAAATTCTGGTAGAATTAAATATGTTTTGAGGAGTATCAGTCTCTTCCTAAGTAAACAGAAAAAGTTCAAATATAAATTTAAAACCATTAGAGAAAAGGCAATATATAATAATAATGAAGCCAGAGGTAAACACAGAAACTCAAAAGTGCCAAATAGTACTTTGAACCAGTTTCTGTTTCCAATAACTCCCATAGGAAATGCCTAAATGAGACAATATATATGTGAAACAGCTTTGTAAAGGAACAGTTTTAAAAATGCATTTGTATTATTTGCATTGCTGACTTCTGCTATTTTGTTGCTACATATCTTGGCCCAGATTCTCACTCCTCAGGGCCAGGAGACCAGATTAACAACAGTCTCCAGAGGAAAGACCTCTGGGTATTCTGCGTGTGTGGAGGGGTAGGAGTGGGGAGTTGGGAGGAGGTTGCTTCTAATTCCCACAGCCGATGGACAGGAAATCGGATCACAGCCCACGGGTCACTCTAATCACTCTTTCTGTGGTCTCAGTTCGAGGCAGCTAGGCTTGAGGGAACAGGAGAGGAGGAGAGGAGAGCCTGTGACGAAGGTGCAAGCCAACCAAACGTCCTCAGCCTTTTCAGTTGTCTATTATTAAAGAGTGAACAGAAACTTACAGGTTGAGGGATGTTTATTCTCTCAATGAATTTCATTCTGTTTTGCCTGATGCCTGACAACCTTTCTGTATTGTCATATGTACCTGTATAACATTGTAATTAAGAGCATAGGGCTGTGGAGCTAGCAGACCTGGATTGAGTCTTGATTCTGCCCCTTACCAGCTGTGTGGTTTGGGCCAATTGCTTTACATTTCTGGGCTTGTCTGTTCATTGGTAATGTGGGCCGAAATTAGTGCATACAAAATATTCTTGTTGTCAGGATTAAAGAAGATAATGCAGGGGAAACACCTAGCCCAACGCCTGGCACATAGTAAGTAATCAACAAATACTAGCTGCTCTTAAGTTTATTGTGGCTGCTATTATTGTTCTTGCCTGAGTTTGAATCCTTGCTCTGCTCCTTACTAGCTGTGTAACTTTGGGTACATTGTTAAACCAATCTCTCTGTGCTTTGGTTTCCTCATCTAAAAAATGATGATAATATCATTACCCATCTTATAAAATTATTATGAGGGTTAAATAAGCTGATACATATATAAGGTTCATGGAAGAATGTCTAGCATGTAGTTCTATATATGTATGTTAAATAATGAAATAACACTGTTATCATTATGTTAATCAAATTAAAGAGAAATTCCTCTTTTCTTTACCCATGAAATCCAAAATGAAATTCTAATGAGATAATGTTTTCCAAGGTAATGGAAACATCTAGTTAACTGTATTTCAATTATTAATAAAAACAGGAGAGGTTACCTTTAAAATCTTAGAATAACTATTAATGAAACAACCTCCATTTTTAAAACATAAAACTATTGCATTTAATTTATATAAATGATATTTTCATCAATATTAATCTATGTTTTAAAATGTCCACTGCATAAAGCTTGCAGGCAAACATTGAGGCAATCAAAAGATTTGCCTCAGCAAAATCTAAAATAATAATAAAAAAGGATATTGGATTGTGAGAACTGACTATATATGCTGAAAACTGAATTATAGAAATTGACATTAAAGCTTTGGGAAATAAAGCCACAATGTTCATAGTTTAAAAACTCCATTCTTTACCTTCCTAAAGAAAATGTGAAGCGTAGGTTAATAGAGGGCCTCTAGCTCCCTCATGACCAGATGAGGAGAGGCTAGCTGCTGGGATGTGATTAGGGCAGGTACTGAAGTATTATTACTGAAGAGGGAATCTTCATCTTTCTTTGGATCACACACTTCTTTGAGGATCTCATGTAATTTGTGGACCATTTCCACTGAACAAGACAACATACTTTTTTCATCCTTTTTTCAAAGAGATTCAAAGACAACAGAGATCCCAGGGTGAGAACTTCTGGCTACACATCTTAGAGAAGGCCTAGGCTCCACACTTTGGCAGGTATTCAGAGTCTGGAATCAGGAGATTGGACTCTTCAGGGATCTCTGGAACTTTTTAGTGTCCTTGCGAAAGTGTGACAAGTCAATCTTAAATGGCAACATCCAAGCTTTCTTAATGGAGGAGAGGCAGGTCTCTGGCAGCTGTGTGTGTATATGTAAGCATACGTGTAGTGGGATAGGGAACTAACACCATCAATTCTGTGTGCTTGCTATGAACTAAGTTATATCATTTTTGTCCTTGTAACCCTTTGAGACAGAAATTCCTTTCCCCACACTGGCTTACAGAGAAAAAGGTTGAGACACAAAAAGACAGGAAGCATGTCCAAAGTTACACAGCCAGTACCTGTGGATCCGGAGTGTGAACTCCAGGCCTGTGTGGCCTCAGGCCCTTACTTTTCTTCCCATTCAGGAGAAAGGGCAATTCTTCTCTCTGTTTTTAAAAAGATCTTTTGAAGATCTCCATCCAGGTGAAAAAAAGAACTTTCTCATCAGAGGAATTTATATATACATTTATATTTAAAGAAATTATATATTTTATATTTACCTTTAATGAAATCACTTTGGGGGTGATTGTTTTCTTCTTTTTGTATGTAGAATTTTATTTTTGCAACCTTTTATTATCCTGCCCAAAAATAACAATCCCAAGTTGCATTTATTTGATAACATTCTTTTAAGAAACTCAGCTAATATAAATCCTGACAATTTTAAAATTTTTTAGTAACTTGAAATTATCTTGAGAATGTTAAAGTCAGTTCATTTCCCAAAGGGTTTTCTTTTGACTTTTTCTGCTGAAGAAAGTTTTATTTCATTTAAATGAAATCGATTAGTCTATCCATCAAAGAACATATAGTGAGCACCTAGTACACACCAGATATTATGTTAATGGATTTGTTGGACTTATTTATAAGAAATTCCAATTCTATATTTTAATCAAGATTTGGATTAGCTTGCATTTTTATAAACAGCAAGACTCTAAATGCAGGCTACACAGGAACTATAGAATTGGGCTAATAGCTAACCTTTGAGGGCCACCATGCTGGTTGTTCTCAGTTTTCCCTCTAGATCTCTTCTCTGCCCTTCTTTGCGGTGTGTGTGCTAAGGGGTGGTGGGAGGGCTGCTCTCTGCATATTGATTCTCCTGGCATCTCTTCCTTTCTGTGTCTGGCTGTATTTGGTTGACCAGCAGGAAAGCAGGGGGTGGGAGGCGAGAGAACCCGTTGTATTTATTCCTGCTCTCTCTGCTCTCTCCCTCCCTTGTCGTGGTCTGGCAGGGATGAGTTCCTCTGCTGCTTTGAATCTGTCAGGGGTGCCTCTTTCCCAGTTCCAGCTCTCTGCTGGCTCTGTAACATTGTTTTGACTACTTGCCCTGTCAGACCTAGGGCTGATACTGCCTTCCCACTGTTGCTAGTCCCTGGATGCCTTGCCATTCCCTATTGGTTGCTTTAGCTTTGCCCACACCCCTGTAAATAGTCCTTTATTTTGAATGTGCCATCTGTTTCCTTTAGCATCCTGACTGATACTGCCAGTTAGTCTGTGCCAAGTACTATGCTATGACTTCTACATGGATTATCTCATATAATACATACCCACCCTATCTGGTAAGCTCTAATATTATTCTTAGTTTTTATAAAAACCGAACAAAAGGAGATTTAGAGAGAGTAGTATGACCAAGGGAACACGGCTCGAAAGTGGCAAAGGCCAGGATTCAAACCCAGGTAGTCGGATTCTACAACCCCTTTCTTACCCATGACACTCTTCTCTGATCAGGTTCTCTGGGAGGTGGACTATGAGAGGAAGGTTTGCAGGGAGGCAGCATCTTTGGGAGTAGAGCTCTTGGGATCAATGCCTCTGAGAGAGTGAAGACAACAGAATTGGGTAGAAGGGGAAGGCCAATTACAATGCAGTGGCAATGCAAGCCTATGCTGACTGCATGAGGAGTGCAGGAGCTGGGATAACTCTCAAACTAAGGTAGGGGAACTAGGGTTTTACACCCCAGTAGTGACCAGTTGCTCAATGCGGGGCTTTAACCTTTGGCTCTCTTCAGCCAAAGCAAGTCTGCAGGAGATACTGTTGAGAGTGGTGACTGCCAACCCTTCCAGCAGCTGGGGGATGAGGATCTAGTCCTGGAGGGCAGATCTGGGCAACACACCATAACACCATTACATTGTTTGAAACACATATGGGTATCACAAGCTAGCAGCTGGCTCAAATTATGGGCCATCTTGGAACATTTTTATTAGACTTATGTATATGGTTGGCTTCTCTAGCTTGTGTGAGTGTGTGGGTGTGTGTGTGTATGTGTTATGATAATAATGATTATAGTGTAATCATTCAACATTGCTAAGAAAATAGAAGTAAGAGTTAAGATATTTGGATTCTAGTTCTTGCTCTGCTGCTGACTATCTGCGTGCTTTTGTTCAACCCACCTGATGTTTTTTGGATCCTGGTTTCCTTATTCATGAATTGAGAAGCCTTGATTAGATGGTCTCTAAGGCTGCCTTCAGCTGTAAAGTTCTATGTTTCTCTTAATTTATTAGCTTTCTAAAAGCCAGAAATAGTAAAAGTAAACATGTTGGAATGCTTTTTAAGTAACATTGGAGATTATTTCTTGTAACCCCCAGTTAGTGACTTTCTCAAGCTTTCTCAATAAATCATGATGAACCTCATGAAAATTCACACAGCCTCAGTATCACCCAGCATTCTCTGAAGAGCAGAGATGATCCTTTTCTCCCTAGAATGTCTTTATTTGGCATATATGAGATTTTGGAATGCTAGACACTTCTCATTCTTTCTGAGCATAGCTCATACAGATGTTTTATTTTAAGAATTGTTTTGAAATAATTGCTTTCACAGGGTCATCGTTATAGTTTGTACAGACATGGTTTTAATTTGGGTAGATATATCTTGATCAAAGCAAGAAGGAATGGAAAATACCCTTAGCTTGGGTTGGTGAACTAAAACTGATTCTCAGAGTATAGAAAGGCTGGAGAAACAAACACACAAACAGATAAACAAGCAGAAAGTAGATAACAAAAAGGGAATGAAGATAGTGATAGAATTCTGGAAAAAAGTTAAATAAGTACTCAACATTGTGAACTTTAATTAAAACTAACATAAATGTATTTTAACAACAGAGTGAAAGCTTAAATATGGACCCAAGTAAATATAGAAATCTCTCAAGATTGATTTTTCTGAGCTGTGGCAAACAAGTCAATGAAAATGGGAAGTAACTATTATTGTCAGTCATGTATGGCCCTGTATGTATGATTTCTCAACATAAGCCTTATGGTCGAAACGGCCTGAACCATAAATAAATAAATAGACGTACCTTCACTCTGGCTTCCTTACCTGACTCTCGTTAAACCCTATCAGTGACTGTAGAGGGCCAAAGAAGCAATTTCAATAAATATTTCATTACATGGGAGCCCATTTGCTGGTATTTCAAATAAACAAGTACATTTTCTCACTCAGTGGACACTAGAAGGGAAAACTCTCCAGTTTCCATTTTCAGACTTTCTTTTACTTTCTGAGGAGGTCAGTCATTTTCGTTTTCCAGTGTACAACTCGATTATTTATTGGAGGAAAATGTTTTAAACCAGAAAAATGAAAAAAAAATCCAACCAAATAATTTATGGAAGACCGTCTCCTGGCAGATTAATCCCTACCACTTGGCCAGGGCTCATTCGAGGGATCAGACTGGCCAAGCTTAAATTGTACGTCTACAAGAAGTTGCATAAATAACCCCAAATACTGTGAACCTCTTTGCACTTGGTCATCTCCACGACCTTCAAAGCAAATGTCAGAAAGGTAGTAAGAAAAAATATAGCCTGAGATGCTCTAGTTATGGTATTTTCCAATAAATAACAACCTTTTTGGCTCCTTTCATCTAAACACATTTATCAGTTAAGACACATATGCTTCTTCTAGGTAAGTGAGTAGAAATATGGCCCTTTTCCTTGTGGGTAACCTGGAACTACAATTAAAAGTATTCTAAGCCATGCTTAGGAGCTGTCTTCTGAGGCTGAGTTAATTCTTCAGTAATACCTTTATTTTATTTTCCTAATTTTTAAAATCTGAACATTGCCAGGAACTGTGGTTTAATTACCTCCTTTACAAAGAGAATGGGTTGATGTGAGAGGAATCCAAGAGGCTATTTTCTGAAAAGTTCCAGCTTCCATCCTGCTGATACAAAGGATGGGCCTTGATTTACAGTTACAGAGAGACAATAGCTGTCCCAGTTAGAGGCTGCCTGGTCACTTTTTGCTCAGCAATTTCATTCCAAAACTGAAGCCATATTCTTTCCCAAACTCTTTTCTATCTTTAAGTTTTCAGTTTTGGCTGGAGATATTACAAGTATTCCAGTTTCCCAGACAAGAAATCGTAAAGTTATCTTAATTCTTCTTTCTAATGCCCTTTAATATGTTATGCGCTGTTGAGTCTTTCTCACTAGGCTACCTTTTTAGTAAGACAGTGATGGATTTAGAAAAGGGGATCTTGGATTCTAGTATCCCAACTCTTCCACTTACTAATCATGAGAGCTGGCAAGTTACTAAGTTTTAGTGTCTTCGCTTAAAGAATGTGGAATAGTCATATACATTTTGCTGACCTCACAGAGATGCTCTCATTGTGAAATGAGTTAGTATAAATTGTTGATTATCCCAATCTATGTAATAGAAAGAGGCAAGGGTAACCTAATAAGATTGCCTTTCTTTGGGCACGAGAGCATGAAACTTCTGTTCTCTGCATACCATCAACTCCCATCCACACCTTTGCCAAATTAGATGGCTAGCTTGCTGTCACTTATGGCTGATACCCATCTCTGATCCTCATGAGGATTAAACCTTCTAGAAGCTGCTCATCACATTGCTTACCCCTGTAGACCAAGAGAAGAGGCACATAACACATCGCCCCATACCATTACTACTGAAAGGTCCTTCTAAGCTGCAGCTGAATCTAGTTATGCCAAAGCATCCACAATCTTTCAAGAGACTACAGAAACTAAATCCATCCTTCTTCATATCCATGTTTCCTCAACTGCCCACTGGACACTTCCTTTGGGACATCCCACAGGAACATCGTACTTGATAGGCCTAAAATTGGAGTTAATATTTACTTCTCCTATGCTGTTTCTTTCCCGTAGCCACCGTCTCAATGAATAGCACTCACATTCACTCGCTTGCCCAAGGGAGCAATTTGGGGTTGCCCTCTCTCCGTTCAATATCTAATCAAACATCAAAGCCTTTGCGTGTGTCTCCTAGACACTTAATTCTATTTGTCTTTCATCATCTTCATTGCCACCTACCTGTTTCAGGGCATCATCATACCTTACCTGAATTACCTGTCATTTCCCTCTACTCATTCCCCTACCTCCCTCAATTCTGTCCCCACATTCAAGCCAGAGTTATCACTGTGAAATGCAAATCTGACTGTGTCACCAACCTGCTTAAAATGTTTTCAATGGCCAATTGTCTTTAAGGCACTGGCTAAATCCCATGAATCCTGTAAAATTAAATTCTCCCTATTGCCTCCAGCTTTCCTCTCTCCATTCATACTATGTATGAACAACTGATAAATTTGAGTGATTGGATTACTTTCAGTTTCAAGAATGTGCCATGATTTGCAATGCTAGTCCTTCTTACTTGGATTACTTTCTTTCCCGTCTTTGTCTTGCTAGTTCCCAGTCATTTTTTGGCTTTCAGTTTAGATGCTGCATCTTCTAGAAGGCTTTTCCTAATTCCACAAGCTCTAAGAACAACCTATATTTCTGCTGTAACAACACTCATGGCATTGTTTGGTTCTTATCATTTTACCCACTTACGTCCTTCACGAACACTCCACAGAGGCAGGGATTACGTCTGGCTGGTTTCCCCCTGTATTTTTAGTATTGATCACAGTACTTGGAACATAGAAAACTCTCAAGTATTTGCTGAATAAAGAAAGAAAGAAAATAAATGAAATCTCTGTTCCTTTTCCTGGGGAAACAGAATGATATGGTTAAAAAATCTACCAGGTGTTAGTAGTCCTACATTAAAGTCTGACTTCCCAACTGTGTAATTGGGAGTCACACAAACCTCTCTATAGAATGGAATAGCAATATCTGTTTCAGACTACTTCAAGAGTTGTTTCAATAATCGTGAGGTTATTTGCATGAACGTTAGGCATGGTGTGGGCTGGGCATAGTGGCTCACACCTGTAATCCCAGCACTTTGGGAGGCTGAGGTGGATGACTGCTGGAGCCCAGGAGTTTGAGAGCAGCCTGGGCAATATGACAAAACCCTGTCTTTACAAAAAATTACAAAAATTATCTGGGCATAGTGGTGCGTGCCTGTGGTCCCAGCTACTCAGCAGGCCGGGGTCTCAGGATCACGTGAACCTGGGGAGGTCAAGGCTTTGGTGAGCCATAATCACATCACTGCACTCCAGCCTGGGTAACAGAGTGAAACTCTGTTTAAAAAAAAAAGAAAAGAAAAGAGAAAAAGAAAGCAAGCTCACTGTAAACTGTAAAATTTCCTACAAAGACATGTCATTTTTACAACGGTCACTTATATCTCCATTGGCGTGTTAATGTATATATTAACCATGGTTAAGATGTCTTTCATCATGTATATAATGTATATAATAACCATGGTTAATATATACATTAAATTTAATTTAGCCATTAAAAAATTTATACTACATGTATGTAGTATAAATGTAGCCATTAAAAAATTTTATACTACATGTATGTTTGTATTATGGCATAATAATCTTCTTCAAAAACTTATGACTTATAACAGCAACTGTTTATTTAGCCCGTGATTCTGCAGGTTGGCAACTTAGGCTGGGTTCAACTGGGCAGTTGGTTTTGGCTGGCTCTCTGGCCAACTATTAGGTCAACTGGAAGCTGGCTGGTCTGGGATGGTTTTGGCTCAAGAGCTTGGCCCTGCCTCGTCCTCCAGCAGGTGAACATGGGCTTGTTCACTTCGTGGAGGCAGGGTTCCATGAGAGTAAATGGAGGAACATAGTGCCTCGTGACTTTTCAGTTTGGAAGTGACACAATATAACTTTGCTGCACTTTATTAGACAACACAAATCCAAAGTCAGCCAATTTTAAACAAGTAGGGAAATATTTTCCACCTCTTGAGAGGAAAATCCCCAAAAGCATATTATAAAGAGGTGTGGATACAGGGAGGGAGTAATTGTTGCCATTTTGCAAATAATCCACTACATGCTGTCAGCATCTTCTTTTAACTATTTACCAAGTCACAAATCTGACCATGTTACCTCCTAGTCTACGCTGTTAAGTGACTCTTCATTGCCTATAAAATAAAGTCCAAGTTCATGACAAAGGAATCCATGAACTTTCCAGATTGGCATCATCTACCTGATCCTTTATACTTTAGGAATAGGATATTTCTTATAATCAAAAGCAAAAAATAAAACACTTGTACAGTTTTTAGACTCTGCAGTTCATGCTGCTCCCTCTGCCTGGAGAGCTCCTCCCACCTTTCCACGCCTGGATGAGCTTTCTCAGTCTAATAATAAAAACAATACCACTTATTGTATGCCAGACATTGGCTGTTCTGAATATTTCATATGTGTGTAGATTATCCCTATGAAGGAGGTACTATTTTTTAATCTCCTTCTTACAGATAAGGAAACTAGGGCACTAGGAAGTTAAATAATTTGTCCGAAGTCACTCAGCTAAAAGTCTGGCTCCAGAGCTGCAATTTGGAGTTTGTGCATTTAACCTCCAGGACCCTGTACCTCTTAAGACTTAGTATGATCGGATCCCACATGTATCTTGACATGTTCCAGGTTCTATTTGTGTCTGACGCCTCTTTGAGTTACAAGTTCCTTGACGCACAGAGAACATGTCTTACCTTTAACCATCAAATCGAGTACAGAATCTGTGTTGCCCTCTCCACACTTATCAAGATGCGCCTTTTGCACCATTAAAAGTCTCTGCTTCTTCTTGAAAGAAAAAATCAGAGTGAAGACTATTAATCCTCACAGCATCTCCAAGAAAGAAATGACGAGTGGGAAGCTCTATCTCATTTTGCAAACAGGAAATTTAGGCGTGTGGAGATGAAATCACCCAGCTCAGTGCCAGGTTTCTTTTTTGGGTTTT
Organism: Cacajao melanocephalus; assembly: GCA_963573385.1. NCBI lineage: Eukaryota > Metazoa > Chordata > Mammalia > Primates > Pitheciidae > Cacajao > Cacajao melanocephalus. The sequence goes on from CAUYLG010030072.1 coordinate 140,274, forward strand.
CCGATTCCTAGTTTTGTGTTCTATCTACCAAAAAGTGGTATTTGTCTATGAAGTGCAGCTGATGGTTGCTTAATTTTCCCCAGAACAAAGTTAAAAAACATAACAATTAAATTAAATCACCCAAGAGGGACGTTGCTTTCCATTGTAAAGTTTTGAGGGAATAAACTTTTAGGGAAACTTTTTGTCCCTGGGGTATAGTGCTTTCTTCTCTTTCAGCAGAATATATTGTGTCTGATGGAGCAAAAAATTGTTTTTAAGAAACCCTGCACCAATCTGTCTGCCCCAGCTCAGACACATGCTCACACAGAAAATTAAATTCACAGAAATGAGAGAAAATCAAGAAAACCAAAGGAGCATGTCTTCTGTTTCCCAGAATCATTCTCTAGTGTATTTAGTGGCCTGTTGGGTGACAGGGTGATGAGGGGAAAGGGTTGGTTGAATGAACTAATTTTTCATGTCTTTTTGCTTATTTCATCAAAGCATCACAAAAAAGCAAGCATTATGCACCTTTCATCTACCTGGTTTTAATCTGTAAGACGCTTTATTAGAACTTAGACAGTTTAAGCATTTTTTTTTTTCAACTTGAGTTTCATGACTACCATTTGCTTCATTAACAGCAGTAACTTCTTGGATGTAAAGCTTGCTTGAAATGGAAAGTACTAAGAGAAAGTAGGCAGGGAAGGAGAAATAAAAGAAGAGGCTTAAATAATAGTGCTATTCAAATACATTCATGGGAAAGAGAAGCCGCTGGAGATGATCTCTCTAGCCATTTAAAATGTTTCTCCTCCTAAAGTTTTTTGACATTGGGCCTAAATTTTATAATTTCCTAAATAACAATCTTCAAATATTCTTCTAATCAGATGTTACACACATATTATTTTGATCAGACCTTAGCTAGAATTTTTATTCACATGCAATTTGTTTTGTGTTGTTTTTGCTTCATAGTGACTTCCCAATTTTATAACCTTTCTTGGGCTTAAATCTCCCTAAATTTCATTTGCCAATATAATCATGCACTTGAGTACTGGCATATAGTCTTTGTAAGAGAGGAACTCTGGCATGTCTTGCAAACCATGCACTTAATAAATGTTAGATGGGGATGATGGAGATGACGCTGCAGATGCTGACCTTTCCTAGTAATCTATTTGCCTTGAAATAATTGTGTTTGTCTCTGACTCAAAACATTCTTCTTTTTTCCCCATATTTTTAGCAGGATGAAACACCTTCCAGATTTTGCTATTTTCTACTCCTGACTTAAGAGTTTGAGGAACTGGAAGCCAAGTTCCTCCGGTCATTGTGCACAATCATGAAGCTGCATATGAACTGGCAATTAAAACTCGCCAACTCCTCAACACTGTCTCGGATTCTTCCACCCGATCTCTTCTCACCTCTATTCTCAGAATGGCTGGTTTGTTATGAAACTAATTCGTTTCTAGGCCAAGTTTCCTTTGAGCAGGGTGCAAAGGCATATGATCCTGTGGATTAGAAGTGGGTTGTCATCAAAATGATATAGCTCTGTTCTTCTCTGTTCCTTTCTTGGAATGGCTGAGAACAGACTTGCGAAGAGAAAAACTTGTTGGCGTTTGGGAGCTGCCAGGTTTTAGAGAGCCCAATTATGTCTTTTTGGAACTAGCATTTCTTTAATAGAGTTTAATTTTAAAATGTTTTTTCATTTTTGACATTTCTTGCAGTTTTTAATTTGAAAAGAAAAGGATATGTTTACTTATCAGGAAAATAAAAACAGACTGTGTATGAGTAAGCAGGGTCAGCTGTCCATTTGTGATCATATTCGAGTGGCCATCAGATAACCCCTGTGCTCCAAAAAGGGCCCTTTTTATTATCACCGTCCCTGAAATGCCCTCACTGCAGTGCCTTTGCTTTAAATCACTGTAGTTTGACTAGAGCACTAGTCTAGTTTGTGGCTCAGCATCTATTACCTCTAATGCTTAATATAAGTACCTACAAGTTTTCTATAAAAATAAAATAACCCCTCCTCCACTGTGGAAGAACTGATTCCACCTGAGTTACAAGTCTGTGCCAATAAGCCTAGTCCAGTCTCCTGACCAGGTATGAGCACATAGCCTGATGGAAGAGATATGAAGAGACTTCTGCTAGATGATTTTTTTTAAGCCAAGTGTTTTGGTTTTCACAGGAACTACTAGACATTTGATCTCTTTTTTACACTGGAGATGTTGGTGGGAGGATGTGATGTATGTGAACACAGACTTCATTTTCTATCACATCAGTTTGGAGTTGAGGGGACCACTGAGTGGAACCCGAGCTTGGAGTTGAAGATGTGGAAAGTGGGACAGTGAGACCAGCAAGAAGCTGCACCCTTTGTGACATCCTTTGAACATTGACTCAAGCCTCACCTGAACTAACTGCTACCTAGTATGCATGGCATGTCATAACTAGTAGTCCTGTGTTTACCATTTATTTGGATTTAATTCTAAATATCACTGCTTTTCTAGTTCCAGAGAGTCCCATGGGGTTAGTGGAAGCTTCCATGCCCATATCACAGCTTTATTTCTCTCCTACCAAATACTGCTTTCTTTCTTCCATAGGGGTTAATCACAAGGGCACTCCCTAATAAACATCCTGCACAGGAAACTCCATCTCAGAGTCTTCTTCCCGGAGCACCCAATCTATGACAGATGTAACTTCTTTTTGGCAGACTGATTTTCCATGGGCTCATCCCCAATCAAAACAAAACAAAACATAACAATTTTTATTGCATCTCATCTTTGCAAAGTTTTGGAAATTCATCTATAAGGTTTTGCTTTGAGATGCAACAGTTAAATAGTGAGGGGTTGAGTTATCCCAGTAAGGAGCAGGAGGGAGAGGAAATCAGGTTAGACCATGGACTTCTAGAATCTCTAGTCAAATTTATGTTTTATTTATTATTTTTGATGTATTTATATACCCATGAAACCATCAACATAATCAAGATACTTTTGTAGTTCCTCCCTCCCACTTCTTTCCCCATCCCCATGCAACTACAGATCTGCTTTCTGTCACTATAGATTCCTTTGCATTTTAAAGAATTTTATGTAAATGGAATCATACAGTATGCACTTTTTTGGTTTGCCTTATTTCACTCAGCATAATTATTTTGAGATTCATCCATGTTGCATGTATCAATTCTTCATTCGTTTTTACTGATGAATAGCTTCCCATTGTATATATATAACAATGTATTTATTCATTCACTTGTTAATAGACATTTGGGTTGTTCTCAGCTTTTGGATATTATAAATAAAGCTACTATGAGCAATTAGGTACAAGTCTTCATACAGACATATGCTTTCATTTTTTTCTTGGCCAGTTTAACTTTTTAAGAAATTGCCAAACTATTTTCCAAAGTGGTTGCATCATTTTACATCCCTACCAGCAGTGTATGAGAGTTCCAGTTTCTCCATATGCTCACTGATTCTTGGTATGGTCTTTCCTTTCACTCTGTAGGTAAGTGGTAGCATTTCATTGGTTTTAATTTGTCTTTCCCTAATGACTAACAATGTTGAACATTTTTTCATACAATTATTTGCCACTCATTTACCTCTTTGGTGAAATGTTTGTTTAGATATTTTACTCATCATTTAATTTGTTTTGTTTTGTCATTATATTTTAAGAGTTTTTTAAAAATGATGCATTCTGCATACAAATATGTTACCATATATGTGCTCTGAAAATATTTTCTCCTAGTCTGTGGCTTGTCTTTTCAATCTCTTCTCTTAATAATAACTTTCGAAGAGAAGAAATTTTTTATTTTAATTAAATCCAACTTATCAATTTTTTAATTTTATGAATTGGTGTCATAGCTACGAAATCTTTGCATAACCCAAAGTCACAAAGATTTTCTTCTATGGTTTCTTCCAGAGGTTTTATAGTTTTAGGTTTTAAATTTGGGTCTATGATTCATTTATTTTTAATTTTTTATATGATCCATTTTGAGTTAATTTTTGTATATGGTGCAAGATATGGATTGAAATTCATTTTATTTTTTTTTGCATATGGATATCCAAGTGTTCCAGCACCATGTGTTGAAATCGCTCATCTAATTTTAAAATATGGAACACATAATTCCAGTGTGGTCCATAGACTATCTCAGCATAATCACTCCTAGTGCTTGTTAAAAATGCAAATTCCTAGGTCTCTCACTAGACCTTTGAATTGAAATCTTATGACAAATATCCCAGGTAATTATTGTGAATACCAAACTTTGGGAGAAACTGGCATTATAAGAATACTAGCCATTAATCCTTTACTTTAAGTCAACACTGTCTCCATCAAATCTCAGAAAAGACATAATTTAGAAAAAGTTCAGCAAAGACTCACCTGCTTAGGGAAAAACTTACAAGCTTAAAAAACAATGGGAAAACCCAAAAGTAGGAAAAATAGAATGAGCAACTGCAAAAATTAAAAAAAATTAAAGATCAATATATTTGTTAACACACATATAAAAAACATCAAAGTATCAACAAATCTTAAACTATTTAAAAGACAATAATCTGGGAAATACTTTGAAGATGTCAAGTGATCAATTTTTAATCTATAAAGAGATATAAATTATTTTAAAGTGAATAAAAAAACTCAGTAAAAGACATATAAAAGGACAAAGAACATAAAATACACCATTGAGATTACATTGAGAGAATATTACTCAGCCAGTAAGATTGTCTTAAAAAATGGTTTCCATTAGGTTGGTGCAAAAGTAATTGCAGTTTTTGCCATTGAAATTAAATTTACAGTGTAATACAATGAAGAAATGCTTGTAATAGGGTGAAAAATCTGAATACAAAATCATTGGTTTATACGTCTTCATGTAGATAAAACAGGCTTAGGAAAAAGTGACTGAAAACAAATATACTCCTGGATGGTATTTTTCTATCTCTAATGACCAAGTGTATATGCCCATGTAATCAGAAAAGAAAAAAATCCATTTTTTTTTAAAGAAAGGGTCATACATGATTTCCTTGGCAGAGTCAGACTATGGCAGAGAAGCAAAGATGGGCCAAAAGAAAGGCACTGGGAGGGGCTGAAGGCAGGTTTTGCACAGCTGTCCCTCAAATGAGATGGCAGAGAGGGGAGTTTCCTTGTTTATAAGTCTCTGCTATTGCTAGACTGCCTCAATATGATCCGTGCAGATTGGGACGTCTGGCAGAGTGGACAGATTTGAATACCCGTGTCACAGTCTGTTTGCCTGATTGGGTGTAGACCCTACTCAAATAAAAATAACCACCTTTTTTGACTAAAAAGTAAGTGGTGCACAGAGGAAAAGAAGCTAAAGCTATTAACAGCCCTTTCTATTTGCCCAAAGTCACCCAGTGTATGAAATGTCTGTTTGTTCACAGACTCTGAAGTGTTGCTTTGTTTGTATCATCCCTCTTCTACAGTTCAGAAACTAAATCTAAACTATTTCACCAAATTGGAAGTCCACTCATATCTTCTGGGTTTGTACATCTGAACTGAAGTTGAACTCTGGCACTTTAGTTCACATGACGTTAGAACAATATAACTTCTTGTTTTGAAGAAGAATGGCTTTAAAAGTCTCATAAATGAGTCCAGTCTGTTCTTGGATATCAAGTAGCACTTATAAACTCTAGTACCTAAATTCTGTGCAATTGTGAATAAGCAAATGTTAAACAAGCAGACATGTACAGATTATTTACCTCAGATTACACACAGGTGTGGAAATAATAAAAATGTATTTGCCCCTTTAAAATCTGGTATTGGAAATTGCATCAAGAATTGAGGAAAAGGATATTGAAAGACAAAAACAGATTATCATTCAGGATAACACATTAATTAATCTAAGAAAAGGAAATGACAATGTCAAGTAAGGCAGGAGAGGTGTCTAAAGTACAATAAAGATTACTGGAAGGAATTTTTGTATAGTTGTTCTGTAGGAAAGTCTATCCTTTAAAAAGGTCCAGGTAGTATAGAACACAATTTTCATGGAATTTTCTTTTGTGGTCAGTACTAAAATAACTGTCATCAAAAGAACTATTGAGTATCCAAAGCATGCAGAAAATATCTCATAAAATAAACTAAAATAAATAAATTTGTATAAGAAAACTTTTCTCAGGCTTGTCAGAAAAATAATCCAGAGTGACTGTGAACCATAAAAGCTAGACAACTTCTCCAAAATAGCAACAGACAAGGATTTCTTAAGGAAACTCAGAGAAGCTTAAAAAATCGATTTAAGGAACCGGGTTATTTTCACTATTGTTGTGGAGTCTCCTCTCAAAACCAAGAACAGAAATATGTATTAATAGCATGGTGATCTCTTTCTCTTCCTCTTTCTTTCTCTCTTACATTCTTTTTTTTCTTTCTTTCACTCTTTCTTTCTTCTTTTCTCTCTTTCTTTCTTTCAAAAAAATAAAAAATAAAAAATAAATAAAATACATTTTAAAAAAAGAATTTTATGATCTGAATCAACATGGTTATCCACAGCCTACTTATCAGCCTACTATTTTTTATCCAATTCTATGATAAATAACGTTGTTGGATCAGGTAGTTAATAGCTATTAGGTAGTAAGTATTATTACTAGCATATTTAGTGAACCTAAGGTATTTTGAGTATAAACAAGTGTTACAAGAAGAGGAAGGGATCCTACTAGTGTGTAAAATAAAAAGTATGAGCTTGCATTAAGGCGTTCTGGTTGGTTGCCTCAGTGGCTGATGATAATTAGGGTAGGACCTAGCATGGCTTCAAAGAGGATATAAAATATAGTTAGTTCTGTGGCTGTGAATGTTATGATTTTAAAAAGTCTGTAGGCAGATCAATATAGAAAAATAGAGCTTTTTTCGTGGGAGGGATTCATTGGACAGGTGATACTGGCTTGCTAGAATTATAAGATGAAGTAGTCAGGCTGTTAAGATTAGAAGGGGTGATGTCAGTGGGTCACAAGAGAAAATTAACGAGAAGTTGGATGAGCTATCATTGAATTGGTTAAAAAACAGTAGGCTGGGCCGGGCACGGTGGCTCACACCTGTAATCCCAGCACTTTGGGAAGCTGGGGTGGGCAGATCACGAGGTCAGGAGTTTGAGAGCACTCTGGCCAGCATGGTGAAACCCTGTCTCTACTAAAAATACAAAAAATTATACAGGCATGGTGGTGCGTGCCTGTAGTCCCAGCTACTTGGGAGGCTGAGGCAGGAGAATTGCTTGAACTCGACAGGCGGAGGTTGCAGTGAACCGAGATTGTGCCATTGCACTCCATGGGTAGTAAAAGAGGTGAATAGGTTTTCACTCATTTTAATTATCAGGGGGCTTTATGTTTTTGCATTTTGATTGTTTTTGGTGTAGGGGTGTATAATAAATGGAATCTGATAATTTTAACCAAGTAATGGAGAATAAGTTATGATTATTGACAGGATGACAACGGATCATGTAGAAGTATCTAGCTGAGGCATTCACTGCAGAGAGACAGAGAGCCCCTCAGTCTTTAATTTAAAAGGTTAACGTTAGACAGCTTTACAGTGATATTATAGTGCAAACGTGGATCAGGTTTTGAAGCACTTTAAGAGGGTTAATTCTAGGAAAATAGGTATAAAAAAGTGGTTAAACCCACAAATTTCTGAGCACCATCCATAGTAAAGGCCTGGTTGTGTAGAAGTTAAGGTGGTTTGATTTAAGAGTCCGGGGATTGCATCTGTTTTGAGGCCCAATGAGGGGATAGTTCATGAGTGCAGGATGTCTTCGGATGAGATAAATACACGGATAGGGATGTCTATTAGGAGAATTGTTCAGTTATCAACTTCGAGGAGTCCTGGCTTTAAGTCTGCTGTTGGAATCATATGAGAATCAAAGCCTAACTCTTCATAGTCTCTATATTCAAAGCTTCAGTATCATTGGTGGTTAATTGCTTTGACAGTAAGAGAAGGATTGTTAACCTCATCTGTTATGTACAGAATACGTAGGGGATGAAAGGACAATTAAAATTAAGATCATGGCGGGTAATATAGTTCACACAGTTTCGATTACTTGAGCATCTATGGTGCTAGTATGAGTTAATTTTGTTGTGAGTATTAGGGAAATAATGTATAGGACCAGGGAACTAATTAGGAAAATAATTACAAGAGTGTGGTCATGGGCCAGGCACGGTGGCCCACGCCTGTAATCCCAGCACTTTGGGAGGCTGGAGTGGGCAGATCACGCGATCAGGAGATCAAAACCATCCTGGCCAACATGGTGAAACTCCGTCTCTACTAAAAATACAAAAACCAGCTAAGTGTGGTGGTGGCACGCACCTGTAATCCCAGCTACTCAAGGGCTGAGGCAGGAGAATCGCTTGAACCCAGAAAGTGTAGATTGCGGTGAGCCGAGATCACGCCACTGCACTCCAGCCTGGCGACAGAGCAAGACTCCATCTAAAAAAAAAAAAGTATGGTCATGGAAAGTGAGTAGTTCTTCTATAATAGGGGATGTAGGGTTTTGAAGGCCTATTTGAACTGGATGAGCCATTAAGACATATAGGATTTAACCTATAAATTAACCTTGACAAAGTTATGTAATAATTTTACTAATATCTTATCGAGAGAGTCATAGAGGTTACGGAATTGGCTTGAAACCAGTTTCTGGGGGTCCTATTCCTTCCTTTCTCATTTAGGCTTTCATGTAGGCTGGCTCTTCGAATGTGTTGTAAGGTGGCAGACAGCCATAAAGCCACTCTGAATTAGTAGATGGTTGTTCAATTGTCAGTATTTTTTATTGTGAAGCAAAGGCTTCTCAGATTATAAAGATTATTACAAAGTTTATTATTATAAAAATTCCCTGGAATGGACACCAGATGTTTTTCAGACGGGAAAATGTTATTGAATTATTGTTTGGTAATTTCTTTTCTTTTTTTTTCTGTCACCCAGGTTGGAGTGCAATGACGTAATCTCAGCTCACCGCAACTTCCGCCTCCCGGGTTCAAGCAATTCTTCTGCCTCAGCCTCCTGAGTAGCTGGGACTACAGGCTCCCGCCACCATGCCTAATTTTTGTTATTTTTAGTAGAGATAGGGTTTCACCATATTGGCCAGGCTGGTCTCGAACTCCTGACCTCGTGATCCGCCCGCTTTGGCTTCCCAAAGTGCTGGGATTACAGGCCTGAACCACCATGCCCAGCCTTGACAATTATTTTCTTTCCCATACTAGCCTTACCTTACCCTGAGAGAATGACTACAAACTATAAGAACTATAGACTCTCACGCAGTCTACCTTCTGGTTAGGTCTGGCCAATATCAGATCAGATCACAGGAAGAGAGAGAGGTCAGAATATTTCTTCCCGGCTGTATCTCTGTTGCAGAGCCCCATCTCTCAGGCACTAGCTATATCTATCACTGGAAGGCCCTTCCTCCTTGGCTCTAGTTCTCATTGGATCCCATTTACATGGCCTCCTCCCCTTGCACTTTCAGCCCTGGGAGTGTAATAGCTTCTCATTGCTGCTGGTCCTTGGACACTATACCACCTTTGTTTATCCTCCCCCAACCCCTTTCTTTTTCTGAGACAGAGTCTCACTCTGTCACCCAGGCTGGAATGCAGTGGCGCAATCTCGGCTTATTGCAATCTCCACCTCCCGGGTTCAAGTAATTCTCCTGTCTCAGCCTCCCGAGTAGCTGGGACTGCAGGCGCCTGCCACCACACCTGACTAATTTTTGTATTTTCAGTAGAGGGAGGGTTTCACCATATTGGCCAGGCTGGTCTCGAACTCCCGACCTTGTGATCCACCCACCTCAGCCTCCCAAAGTTCTGAGATTACAGGCATGAGCCACCACGCCAGGCCTTGTTTGTCCCCTTAATCCTTGCTGCTCACACTCCTGTAAATAGTCCTTTCATAAAAATCTCTTTATCCGAACCATGTGCCCATGTGCTGAATTAGGTTCGCTCTTGGGACTCTGATACGATGTTTCTCTCTCTCTCTCTCTCTCTCTCTCTCTCTCTCTCTCACACACACACACACACACACACACTTTAGAGATACTGTGTCTTGCTCTGTTACCATAGCTCACTTCAGTCTCAACTCCTGGGTTTGAGTGATCCTTCTGCCTCAGCCTCCTAAGTAACTGGGTCTACAGATGTGAGCTACCACACCTGGTGAACTTAAAAAAAATTATTTTTAACAGACACATCTTGCTCTGTTGCCCAAACTGATCTCGAACTCCTGGGCTCAAGCAATTCTCCTGCCTCAGCCTCCCAAAGCACTGGGATTACCGGCTGATCCATTAACTTTGTCCTCTATTTTCCATCTATATGTCATCTCTTGAATCTACCTTCTGGGAAATTTCCTTGTCTTCATCTTGCATATTGTCTATGAATTTCTTATTTCAGCAATCATATTTTTCATTTCCAAGAGCTTCCATTATTCATTTTCTTTCCAATTTTTTATTGTGGTCAAATATACACAACATAAGCTTGACTGTCTTAACTATTTTTAAGTATACAGTTCAGTAGTATGAAGTACATTAATATTGTGCAAACATCACCCATCTTCAGAACTCTTCCTCTTGCAAAATTGAAACTCTTTCTCTATTAAACAATAACTCCCCACTCCCCACTCCCCCAGCCCTTGGCAACCAACATTCTTTCTCTTTCTCTACCTCATATAAGTGGAATCACATAGTATTTACCTACTGATAATTCTTTCTTATCATAGCATTCCATTGTTGTTTATGTTTAATAATTTATCTCTCTTCCTGCATTGTCTTTGTTTACCCTAAATTTCATTGTTTTAGTGTCTGACGGAGACATTCCTCAGATGTCAAGTGACTTTAACATAATAGTTGATTATTATCTCCATATACTCAAATAATACTTGTCCTCTGGTAGATTTCACTTTGGAATCATCAAGCAGGATCCACTTGCCTCATTGTTGGACTCCCGAATGTGTTTTCTTGTGCTGTTGATTTTTTTCCAAAAGAGAATTTGCCAGTCTTTTGCCTAGCATTCTTGGAGCCAAGTGTAGGAATTAGCCTGAGCACTTCAAATTCAGAGTAGACTTTCATTTAATAGGAATATTTGTCTGGAAGAAATTCCTTGAAGTAAAATTGTGGTACCCAAGGGTATTTTAAAATGCAACTAAAAATAAAGGATGCATTTTAAAATTTAATGGATTCCAATGCAATTTTGGAAGCAACCAAAGAAAAAAGTTTGTTTTTTGTTTTGTTTCTTTTAGAGACGGGGTCTTGCTCCCAGGCTGGAATGCAGTGGTGTGACCGTGGCTCGCTGCAGCCTCAACCTCTGGGCTCAAGAAATTCTCCCACTTCTGTTTCCCAAGTAGCTGCGACCACAGGCACATACAACCATGCCCAGATAAGTTTTGTGGGTTTTTTGTAGACATGGGGTCTTGTTTTGTTGCCCAGGCTGATCTTGAACTCCTGCGCTCAGGCCATTCTCCCACCTTGGCATCCCAAAGTGCTGGGATTACAGGCGTAAGCCACCATGCTCAGCCCAAAGAAAAATGTTTAACACAGTTAAAAAAAAAAAAAAAAAAAAAAAAAAAAAACAAGAAACAAACACATTTTGTAAGCTTTCTATGTCAGCAGAATTTCATGAAGTGCTTTCCTTATGGAATTAATGTTCCAAGAGGTAAAATAGACTGAAATAAATTCTGCTTTTCCATGGGTCCTGCTTGGCTTCAGAATCAGTGCTAACACAGGCTATTTGAAAGACTAAACTCTCATCTTTCTAGAAAACCAAATTAGATTACTTTAAGAAGCCATTTGACTGGCATTACAGGAGAGGCAAAAAATAGCAACTTATGAAGAGGTTCTTGGTCTTATCTATCTATAACGATCGAAGAAAGCAGCAGCTAAAAAAAAAGTTGCTTAAACCTTATGATCTTTCGTAACTGATATTTGAGTTTATGACAACTATTTGCAGAAAATCTCAGGGTGATGATTGTCCCATAGGTTGCCTACCTCTTTCTGGATTGTAACTAGTTTCTTGCCCTAACCATTCTCATAACTTATATGCCACAGAACATGAAGATTAGTGATTTCCAGAGTCCCTAAATTCTATTCAGGTCATAACTGACTTGTAAGAGCTAGCTCTATGCTAATCTAAGTAGGTTTTTCTGTTTTAAAAGTGCTGATTATCTTACCCCATAAGGTTGCTCCAAATTTTGTCCTAAATTTCTCTCTACATAGCAGATAGTAAGACACTCTTTATAAACTCCACTCCAGAGAGGCCAAGCCTCAGCCAGAAATAGACATTTCCCTTCCAAGATGATTGCAAGGAAGTCTTTAACTTCTCGGTCTCTATGGTGACAGCTTGATGGAGATGGCTGAGGACTAGTACATGAAATATGCCTTGCCCTTGCAAATTCTGTAACAACCGCTCAACATGAGCTCACAGACACCAATCATTGCTGGGTAATAGCAATCACTTTACCACTGCTGAACTGGAGCTGGGATTTCTTAACAGTGGGGAAGCTGAAGAGAGAAAAATACATCCAAATGACATTGTATCTAATTTATCCCCTTTCTCCAATCCTTTTACTCTAAAGATATAGTTGAATTTTGTTTGAAGAAATGAAGTTAAATGCTGCATATTGGCAAAGGCACAACCCAAACATTGGTGTATAGTCAGCAAAATTTGAGCTTCTACTATTTGCCAAATACTGTGTTCTTTACAGATATTCTGCGTTGTCAATAAGTATTTGTGAGCTAATGGTTTTAAGAGCACTAATGTCATCAATGATTACTGCTATCTTTTCTCAATATTACTTAGCCATGCCCAGAATACAGAATGAATTCAAAGGACGGAGCGCCATGTCACTACTTCCTGTCACACACAGTGGGGTGTAGCTTTGCCCCCACTTATGTATTCCTTGGTTAATTGAGAAAATTAACTGAGCCATGGTACCCAGCAGAATGACTTAGGCAGCTAACATATGAAAAAACATAACCACTTACCCCTCCCATGTAATGAAAAGATACTTGACTCCTCCCATGTAGTGAAAACATAGGCCTGCCCAGACTTGGTATTTAGAAAACTAAAATAAGACTCTTAGTTTGACTCAGCTCCTAAGTAGTCATTACATATGGGGCACAAAGACGTCTTCTGGAAGATCTCTCTCCGAAAAAAGACCTGCCGTGGACTAGTGGCTCCCTGACTTACGAATGATGACAGTCCTCTATACGTTTTTGGTTTTTTGTGTTTTCTTTAAAGCGAAGTCCTTTTAAAATCTCTGCTAACTTGATTTTAAGTATGTTCTGTTCTGAGGGAGAGTTGCAGCATAGATGACTTCTCAATATGTGCATGGTCTAGTAATAGTGAGGATGAAAAGAGGAAACCAAAAGGGAAGTTAAATTCATGCACAGTATATAAGTTACTAATAAAATGACAATCCCGCATCCTCTTGCCCACAACCCAAGAGGGCCTACACTAACCAGAGCCTTGGTTTCCTTTCCTTTCCCTCCCTTCTGACATGATTTTTCTTCTAGGCTCTATAAGACTGACATTTTGAGTTAACGCTTCTCTTAGAACTTCCCCCAGTTTCTCCTCACTTCCCTCAGTGTAATTTACTGATCCCTAAATCTTCTCTAACTGAAGAGCAGAGGACTTCTGAGTGGAAAATAACCTTAACCCAAACTTCCCCTTCTTATTCTGGCAATTAGAGTTACTATCCTGGCAGGACTTCAGGTTCTTAGAGGATAATAATCATCATTTTATTGATAGTTAACATTTGCTGAGCAATCACTATGTCTCAGGCACTGGGCGGCATACTGTACATACTATATACCACATTTATACCTTTTAGCAACTTCATACGCAGTCACTATTATCCCTCTCCCCTTTTTTTTGACACCGGGTCTTACTCTGTCACCAGACTGGAATGCAATGGCACGACCTCGACTCACTGCAACCTCTGCCTCCTGAGTTCCAGTGATTCTCCTGCCTCAGCCTCCTGAGTAGCTGGGATTACAGGTGCCTGCCACCACACCTGGCTAATTTTTGTATTTTTAGTACAGATGGGATTTCACCATGTTGGTCAGGCTGGTCTCAAACTCCTGACCTTGTGATCTGCCTGCCTCAGCCTCCCGAAATGCTGGGATTACAGACGTGAGCCATCACATCTGGCCTATTATCCCTAATTTTATGGATAAGGAAAAGAAGGGGTAGAATGTTAAGTGGATTGTCCAGAAGTGTATAGTAAATGCTGGAGGCAGGATGGAATCCCAGGGAGTTTGAGTCTAGAGGTCATACTCTTAACCACTGCACTAGGGTAGTTTTCTTCTCTTGCTCTTTGACTTCAGAGAGGCAATCTAGTACAATGTTAAGTGTCTTTGGAGTCATAGTGCCTGGATTCAAGTTTCAGTTTCTCTCTTATAGCTGCACGATCTAGAGCAAGTTATTTAACTTCCCCTCATGGTCATAAGTCATCCCACTGGGTACCATGATTCTGATTAACTCCATCCAGGTTTGATCATTGCAAATGATTTATAAACATTTCTGGAAATACTATGTATTATGTTAATTTGCACTTGTTTTTATAGTACTTATTGTTTCTGTGCATTCTCTATTCTTACAGCAATTTTTTAGTCATTGCTGCCTGAGATCATGGTTTCTCTTCCTTTTCAACCTTTCCTTCATGCTAAGGTAAGTGCTTCATAGATGTTAAGTGACTGATGGCATGAAACAGTCAGTGCAAGAAAGTTCTGTTAGAGGCAAAGTAAAGTAACCCTGAGCCTTGTTTTACTTTAAGTCCAAGTAACAAATAACGATGCGCTCTGCAGCTTTGCGCATCAGGGTAATCCTCAGAATAAGTCAGGTCTCTGCTTCTGACAGAGCAACCTTTCAATGGCAGCCAGAACACTGATCCCTTGATTCTCCATCCCTGGGTGTGTAGGCATGTAGACAGAAGAAAGCAAGGGATAGGCTGCCATGACATGTCTACAGGACTTTGCCAAGACAATGCAAAGCCAGTAACTCCACCTTGAGGAGAGGAGTTAGGTTGCAGTTAACTCCTTGTCATCTGCTATAGCAGAGTCAGCAACCCGGCAGCTTTCCCTTTGTTTACTGAGAGTACACATTCTTCCTTCCAGGCGTCTCCTTGGATCCCTGATCCTGAGGACATCCTATGACCTCTCTCCCAATTCCAAAAGAAGCAAAAGAAGATAGGATCCATAGTTGGCATCCAGCTCTGTATGAGTGAGACATAGATGGGAGGAGGTCTAGAGATTTGCAAGGTAACACTTGGAAAGGGATCCAGCAGAACTGAGTCATAGATCACCTTTAACCATTGTGCCAATTACTTCTTTGGTAGAATGACAAATGGAAAACAATCATTGAAACCATTGAAATGAAAACTAAATCATTCCAATTATATCTAATAGAGCAGAGAAGGCCTGTCAACACTCACACAAAAAGGTAGGGATGATCAAATTCCATGGGACTTAAGTATGGCTTTTACTTGGAATGTAGAAAAAAAATTAAATCCTTCATAATTCAGAAGGTAGAATCATAAGATTTTAGAGCCGAAAAAATTTTTAACTCATGTAATCTAAGTTTCATATATTACACATTAGGAAACTGAGTCCCAGGGAGGAAACGTCACTTTCTGGAGGCCACAGTAATGATAACAGAGACAGATGAGAGCTCAGGTCTCCTGCCTTTCTTTCTTGTTTTTGAGACTGAGTCTTGCTCTTGAGATTACAGATGTGCACCACCACACCGGGCTAATTTTTGTATTTTTAGTAGAGACTGGGTTTCACCACATTGGCCAGGCTGGTCTCAAACTCTTGACCTTGTGATCCACCCACCTCAGTCTCCAAAAGTGCTGGGATTATAGGCGGGAGCCACCATGCCCAGCCTGGTCTCCTGCCTTTCTAATGCATCCACTGACCGCATCCACTGACCAGAAAAAAATGCCTGTATCTGGGAAAGGCTCTCACATTCAACTAAGGCCCAGGAAACTTGAGTAAACCCAGTAACTTTGTAGAAAGATAAAGTTCTCATACCTCCATTCCTTGTATGCTGGGCCACAGCCCAACAGTCCTCGTTTTTCTCAAAAGTTTCAGGTTCTCTGATTTGCATGTTGATCCCGTGTTCAAGTGGGACCAAAAAAAAAAAAAAAAAAACATGCAAAAAGAGAGAGAAACAAAAAATGTAGTATAAAATAAAGCAGAAGCAACCTTCTTTGTGGCTTAGGGGTGTTTAGCAGCAAACTAGGAATCAAGAGGACCTGGATTCTTCTGGCTCTATCTCTACCACTTTGACAAGTCATTTAACCTCTTTATGCCTCAGTTTTCCTATCTGCAAAATGAAACCACTCTATAGTAGATGATTTCTAAAGTCTCTTTCATCACTAATATTTTAGAATAATATTAGAACAATATTCAAGCCCCATGACACAAATAGAATTTTATCATATCCCAGATTAGAAAGATATATATAAAATAAGGATGGTGAGCAAGTAGTTGATTGCGAATTCATTCGAACAAATATTTATGGGTTTTTTTTTGTTTGTTTGTTTTGAGACAGAGTCTCACTTTGTCACCCAGGCTGCAGTGCAGTGTCACGATCTTGGCTCATTACAACCTCTGCCTCCTGGGTTCAAGTGATTCTCCTGCTTCAGCCTCCTGAGTAGCTGGGACTACAGGCGTGTGCCACCATGCCTGGCTAATTTTTTGTATTTTTGTAGAGATGGAGTTTCACCATGTTGGCCAAGCTAGTCTCAAACTCTTGACCTCAGGTGATCTGCCTGCCTCAGCCTCCCAAAATGCTGAGATTACAGGTGTAAGCCACTGCGCCCGGCAGAACAAATATTTATTAAGGGCCTGCTCTGTTCCAGGCTTAAGACTCTGAAGAAAAAGAAGACATGGCTCATGCTCTCAAGGAGCTGACAGCCTAGAGAAAGACTTATAAAGCCTTATCTAAATACCATCCAGGTCTGACCAAAGATCAAACAAGAGGAAACATGAGTTCTGTTCAGGATGGTATTGCCAGAGGCATGCTGGTAGGCAACATCCTGATTTCTTTTCACTTCTTACATATCCACCCACTTCCAAGTATTAGAAGAAGTAAGGGTCGCTGCAAGAATCCACCTGAAGAACATTCCTAATTGAGGCTTGCTGGCAGAAATGTGATAGATCAGACATTGCAACATCCATGCCGTTCACCAAGAGTGCTATGAACAATAGATATAAATCATCATTACCTCGAATTTGATCCTGAGTCAGAACAAAATGCCAGGACTCTGGAGGGCATCCTCATTGCTTTGCTCTGAACATGGACATACCCACGTAAGCATTTATGTTAATTTGGGAAACCAAGGGCAAGAAGTTGCCTATGAATTATGTGCTATATAATATGAAAAAAAGAAAAAGAAAGGATTAAATACTATCTAATTAAGAGACTCGATTGCAAAAATTCTAATCTGAACGCAAACTCTGAACGTTAACTTTGTTTTAATATATCTCACCATTGCCCTCCACCCTCATGTTACTAGCAAACTTCCTGAAAGTCTTCTTCATCCACTAATACCACTCAACCAGGTAACCTTTATTTTCTGGCTTTTCTAACTTACTTTTCAAACAACCAAGTTTCTCAAAGATTGCCTAACAAACAGCCCACTGACCTGTTCCTTCTCCCTCTCTTTGAGATCTATATCACTGTTGTCCATCCATTCTTCTTTGAAATTTTGTCTTTATCTCTGTGGAACATTTTCAGCACTATCCTAGTTCTCCTGCCTTTTGCCTTTCTTCCATTTCTACTGTGTATTCTTTTTTGTTTGTCTGTTTGAGACAGAGTCCTGCTCTGTTGCCTAGGCTGGAGTGCAGTGGTGTGATCTCGGCTTACTGCAACCTCTACCTCCTGGGTTCAAGTGATTCTCCTGCCTCAGCCTCCTGAGTAGCTGGGACTATAGGCCTGTACCACCATGCTTGGATAATTTTTGTATTTTTAGTAGAGACAGTGTTTCACCATGCTGGCCATGGTGGTCTCAAACTCCTGACCTCAGGTGATCCACCTGCCTTGGCCTCAAAAAGTGCTGGGATTACAGGTATGAGCCACCGCACCCAGCCCCATTTCTACCGTGTATTCTTTATTGGCTTTCTGTCCCTAAATATGGATCTTGTCCTTGAGCATTTTTTTCAACCCTCACTATACATAGTACCCCCTCCTGGGAATCTCATGATATTCCCAGAGCTTAGACTTTTATTTCTGCAGAGGATTCTCAGTTCTAGAGGCATTCTCAAGACTTGTCAGAGATGTAGACATGGTACTTAACACCAGATACCCCTTCTATTGTAAGACTAAAATTTCAAGTTCTGCTATTGTTGTATACTACCTACTTATGCAGGTATAGTGAGGCTAAATCCGTCACCACTCCATGTAACAACCAGAGGAGTGGCTGGATTTCACTTCACTAACAACAGTTTCAATGGTCATGCTGGTGTATTATGCAAAGTAAAAGCTTAGCCTGTAGAATTACGTACACAGGTAACCTCTAATTATTTTATTGTGTCTTGACGTAGATGTTGTCCTTTTATTCAAACACTGCCTGTTTTGTGCATAAATTACCCAAGCTACAGAAGTAGAGGAAGGGCAGGCCTAGAAGAAAATAACTGGAGTGGTAGGCCCAGCCTCTAAAGAAATCACAGACTTCAGGAGAAAGATGCCTGCAGTCAATTGTCTCATAAATGAGACATAAATAGGCACCCTCTGCCTCCAAAGCTAGAAATCACAGAGATCAGGACCCTGAACAGTCACCCTCCTTTCTCTTTGAAATTTTAAATTTTTCTCCCCAGGTTGGAGAACAGAGCTCAGAGTCTGTCTGATCATAAGTCTTAAACCAAGATGAATCATTCAATCATAACGTCATTGGCTTTGGCAATGTCTTATGATTAAGCAAAAACTTTTCCAAAGAGCTTCTAAAAAGGAATAAAAGTACACTGAGCACTTCATTGCACATTAAATGAGCAGGACATTACTATATAGTGGCAAATAGAAACAGTAATGAACATTAAGCTTTCATATCCCACCGACACTCACCTTAGCAGCCAGAAAGCAGAAATAGCTAAAGGAAAACTACATGACTAGAGAACTGTTTTCTAAAACATGTTTTAGGCATGGAGTACACTTTTCCCTCTTCTTTCTTTATTTGAGGTGTGTGTCTGCATGTGTGTGCTGAGGGCAGGGCTTCTTCTAAAATATTACAAAGACTGGCCAGGCACGGTGGCTTATGCCTATGATCCCAGCACTTTCGGAGACTGAGGCAGGAGCACTGCTTGAGCCCAGGAGTTCAAGACCAGCCTGGGCAACATGGTGAAACCTCATCTGTACAAAAAATGAGACATAAATAGGCACCCTCTGTCTCCAAAGCTAGAAATCACAGAGATCTTTGCAGATGATATGCTTCTTTAAGTGGAAGACTCAATTCAATGAATAATGAAGGTGGCCAGTGACAACACAGTAACTAAGAAAAAGGCAAGCACCTTCAGACTGCCCGGTCTCCTCCCACCTCACCTTTTTGGACACAGTCACTCTCCTTTCTTTTTGGGAACCCGCTCCATTTTTAAATTTTCTCCTCAAGTTTGAGAATAGCCCTATCAGGCTCTGAGCTCACACCTACAGGTGTGGTGACATGTG
Source organism: Cacajao melanocephalus (assembly GCA_963573385.1). Lineage (NCBI taxonomy): Eukaryota > Metazoa > Chordata > Mammalia > Primates > Pitheciidae > Cacajao > Cacajao melanocephalus. The sequence continues at coordinate 159,854 of CAUYLG010030072.1, forward strand.
CCTGTAGTCCCAGCTACTTGAAAGGCTGAGGTGGGAGGATCACTTGAGCCCAGGAGGTAGAAGCTGCAGTGAGCCCTGATCACACTACTGCCCTCCAGCTGGAGTGGCAGAGTGAAACCCTGTCTCAAAAAATAATTATAATTATTATGTATACATATGTCAAAGACTCAGTGTGGTAAAAATTTAAATGCACAGTTAAGCAATAAATAGTCATAAACAAAGAAAACTCAACCATATCATCCCCAAAATATAATGAACGTTTTTGGCCATTTTTCTGTGCATTTGTCTCTACATTTCACATATAGAGAGGGCAAGGATCATACTACTCGTATTATTTTGTAGCCTGTTCTTTTCACTGACAATATATGTCATGAAATTCTTTCCATGTCATATATAACCCTAAGGCCTTGTTTGTTTGTTTGTTTTTTTAGACAGGGTCTCACTCTGTCATCCAGGCTGGAGTACAGTGGCATGAGCTCGGCTCACTGCAACCTCTGCCTCTGGGCTCAAGCAATTCTCTTGCCTCAGCCTCCTGAGTAGCTGGGATTACAGGCATGTGCCAGCACGCCCAGCTAATTTTTGTATTTTTAGTAGAGAAGGAGTTTTGCCATGTTGGCCAGGCTGATCTCGAACTCTTGGCCTCAAGTGATCCACCCACCTCAGCCCCCCAGAGTGGAGGCATGTTGGTAGGCAACATCCTGATTTCTTTTCACTTCTTCCATATCCACCAAGGATTAAAGGTATGAGCCACTGTGCCTGACCCTAAGGCCATTTTTAATGGCAATATTAAACATTCATATATGAGCTAAAAAGTATGATTGAACTATTGTATGACTGCATCCTAATTTATTTAACTAATTCTCAAGTCTTAGATTAGGTTTGCATAATTGGCTGAATTGTGTCCCCCCAAAATTCATATGTTGATATCCTAACCCCCAGTACCTCAGAATGTATTTGGAGATAGGGTTTTAAAGAGATAATTAAGTTAAAATGAGGTCATCAATGGGCCTTAATCCAATATGACTGGCACCCTTATAAAAAGAGGAAATTTGAACATAGACACTTAAAAGGACCATGTGAAGATCCTGCTGACACATTGATCTCAGACCTTTAGCCTCCAGAATTGTGAGAAATAAATTTCCGTTGTTTAAACCAGCCAGTCTGCCGCGCTTCGTTATGACAGCCCTAGAAAACAAATATAGCTTGTTTGTCATTTTTTTCCAATAAAGAACATCTTTGCATTTGACTCTCTGGGCACCTATCCAACTATTTCCTTGGAATACATTTAGAAACAAGGATTGTTGGGTCAAAGAGTATGTTTTTTATGCTTCTAATGTATTGTCTGTCAAATTGTCCCGGCTAAGGGTGTGGTTTCCAGACTACTTCCAAGGCCACTAGTCTTCCTGGTGCCAGAGCTTTTCATAGGTTTTTCCTCTTTTTTCTAATTATGTGTTTTTCAAATTTTCCATTAGAAATACATGTTGCTTTTATAATAATAACACATTTTTATTTTTTAAAAGGGAAAAAGTCTTATGCAATATAAAATATTTCCATATTGGATTGAATTAAAATAAAACTGTCACAGAGATTCAGTTTGTTTTGTTTTGTTTTGTTTCTCTGTCCCCCAAGCTGGAGTGCAGTGGCCCTATCTCGGCTCACTGCAACCTCTGCCCTGCCCCGCCCTGGGTTCAAGTGATTCTCCTGATGCAGCCTACCAAGTAGTTGGGACTACAGGTGCGTGCCACCACACTCAGCTAATTTTTGTATTTTTAATAGATGGGGTTTCACTTTGTTGGCCAAGCTGGTCTCAAACTTCTGACTTCAGGTGATCTGCCCACCTCAGCCTCCCAAAGTGCTGGGATTACAGGCATGAGCCATTGTACCCAGCTGAGTTTTAGTTTTATAAGATGAAAGAAAGAGGTGGATGGTGGTGATGGTTTTGTGAATATATTCACAAAATTTTGAATATATTCATACCACTCCATTGTAGACTTAAAATGGTTAAGATGGTAAATTTTATGTTATGTGTATTTTAACACAATAATTAAAAATTGAAAATGTCACATGAAACAGTGGTTTGAAGAGACAAAACTGAAAGCTCATCAAGAGAATGAGAAGAAAAGCCACAGACTAGGAGGAAATATTTGCAAAAGACATATCTGATAAAAGTGTTTTCTGGCTGGGTGCAGTGGCTCATGCCTGTAATCCCAACACTCTGGGAGGCCAAGGCGGATGGATCACTTGAGCCCAGGAATTCAAGACTAGCTTGAGCAATATAGCAAACCTATCTCTACCAAAAAAAAAAAAAGTTAGCAGGGTATGGTGACGCAGGATGGCTTGAGCCTGGGAGGTTGAAGCTGCAATGAACTGTGATCACGTCACTGCACTCCAGCCTTGGTAACAGAGTGAGACCCTGTCTCACGGGGAAAAAAAATGTTGTTTTTAAAAAATATATACAAATAACTATTTTTAAAATGTATTTATTTATTGGAGATGGGGTCTTGCTATGTTGCCTAAGCTGGATTAGAACTCCTGGGATCAAGGGATCCTCCTGCCTCATCCTCTGAAGTAGCTGGGACAACAGGCACACACCATCACGCTCAGCTGAAAATACACAAAGAACTCTTAAAACTCTGGGAGCTAAGCTATGAGGATTCAAATGCATAAGAATGATACAATGGACAGCTGGGTGCAGTGGGTCACGCCTGTAATCCCAGCACTTTCGGAGGCCGAGGTGGGCGGATCACTTGAGGTCAGGAGTTTGAGACCAGCCTGGCCAACATGGTGAAACCCCATTTCTACTAAAAGGCACTTACCTATAATCACAGCTACTTGGGAAGTTGAGGCAGGAGAATCACTTGAACTCAGGAGGCAGAGGCTGCAGTGATCCGAGATCATGCCACTGCACTCCCCTGGATAACAAAGTGAGACCCAGTCTCAAAAAAAAAAGAAAAGAAAAGAATGATACAATGTCTTTGGGGACTCAGGGGAAAGGGTGAGGGGGCGTGAGGAATAACACATTAGGTACAGTGTACACTGCTCATACACTGCTCATGATTTGGTGATAATTGCACCAAAATCTCAGAAATTACCACTAAAGAACTTATTCATGTAACCAGACATCACCTGTTTCCCAAAAACCAATTGAAATAAAAGAAAAGTAGCTATAATTGTGTGTCATTTAATAATAAAGTTTGCAATAATTTCTGGTCACTAAAAAAATATAAAAAACTCTTAAAACTCAACAGTAAGAGGTCGGGCATGGTGGCTCATGCCTGTAATCCAAGCACTTTGGAGGCCAAGGTGGGCAGATCACCTGAGGTCGGGAGTTCAAGACCAGCCCGACCAACATGGTGAAACCTGGTCTTTAAAAAAAATAAAAAAGAAATAAACTCAACAGTAAGAAAACAATCTAATTAAAAAATGAGCAAAAGACCTGAACAGAAATACATCACTAAGAATATACACAGAAGACAAATAAGCAATGAAAAGATCCTCAACATCATAAGTCATTAGGGAATTGCCAATGAAAACAACAATGAGACATCAGTACAAACCTACTAGAATGCCTAAAATCCAAACGATGACAATAACAACCATTCATTGCTGATGGGATATCAAAATGGTGTAGAAGACACTTTGGTAGTTTTTTTTTTTTTTTTTTTTAAGACAGGGTTTCACCACATTGGCCAGGATGGTCTCGATCTCCTGACCCCGTGATCCACCCACCTTGGCCTCCCAAAGTGCTAGGATTACAGGCGTGAGCCACCGCGCCCAGCTGGCAGTTTCTTACAAACTAATCACATTCATACATATGATCTAGTGATTGCACTCCTTGCTATTTCCCCTAAGGAGTCAAAAACTTATGCCTACATGCAAGGTATGGTGGTGCATGTCTGTAGTCTTAGCTACCAGAGAGGCTGAGGTGATAGGATAACTTGAGCTCAGGAGTTCAGGTCCATCCTGGGCAACAGAATGAGAAGCCATCTCTTAAAAACTTTTTTAATTGAAAAAAAATCACAAAAATCTGTACACAGATGTTTATAGCAACTTTATTCATAATTGCCAAAACTTGGAAGAAATAAGAAGTCAACTAAGGATAAATAAACTGTAGTATATCTGTTGGATGGAATTTTATTTAGTGCTAAAATAAAAGGAGCTATCAAGCCATCAAAAGACATATAGGAAACTTAAATGCATATTGGTAATTAAAAGAAGCCAGTCTGAAAGGGCTGTATGATTCTAATTATATGACATTTGGAAAAGGCAAAACTATGGAGACAATAAAAAGATTAGTGGGCCGGGCACAGTGGCTCACATCTGTAATCCCAGCACTTTGGGAGGCCGAGGTGGGTGGATCACTTGAGGTCAGAGTTCGAGACCAGCCTGGCCAGCATGGTGAAACCCCCATCTCCACTAAAAATACAAAAAAAAATTAGCCAGGCGTGGTGATGTATGGCTGTAGTCCCAGCTACCTGGGAGGCTGAGGCAGGAAAATGGCTTGAACCCGGGAGGTGAAGGTTACAGTGAGCCAGGATCGCACCACTGCACTCCAGCCTGGGCAACAGAGCACGACTTCATCTCAAAAAAAAAAAAAAAAAAAAAAGATTAGTGGTTACCAGGGATTGAGGGATTGTGGGGGATAAATACACAAAGCACAAAGGATTTCTAGGGGAGTGAAATTATTGTGTAGGATACTATAGTTGTGGATACACGTCATTATACATTTGTGAAACCCACAGAATGTCCTACACCAAAAGTGAACTCTAATATAAACTATGGACTTTGAGTGATAATGATGATATATGCATGTAGATTCATCAATTGTAATGTAAGTACCACTCTGGTGCATGATGTTGGTAGTGAGAGAGGCTGGTGTGGGGAAGGGGTCATATGAGAACATGCTGTATTTTCCACTCAATTTTTCTGGGAATTTAAACTGCTCTATAAAATAAAGTTTATTTAAAAACACAGGCCAGGAACAGTGGCTCACACCTGTAATCCCAGCACTTTGGGAGGCCAAGAGGAGCTCTGTCTCCAGCCTGGGAGATAGAGTGAGACTCCATCTTAAAAACAAAACAAAAAACAGTAATAAAAACCTAAAGATTGGTCTGCTTTTTTTTTTTAGACGGAATTTTGCTTTTATTGCCCAGGCTGGAGCGCAATAGTATGATCTCGGCTTACCACAACCTCCACCTCCTGGTTCAAGCGATTCTCCTGCTTCAGCCTCCTGAGTAGCTGGGATTACAGGCATGCGCCACCATACCTGGCTAGTTTTTGTATTTTTAGTAGAGATGGGGTTTCCCCATATTGATCAGTTTCACTTGTGTTTAAATTTTATTTTTTATTTTAATTAAAAAATTTTTTTTGGTACAGATGGGAGTCTCATCTTGTACAGTCTGGTCTCGAATTCCTGGCTTCACATGATCCTCCCACCTCAGCCTCCCAAAGTGCTGTGATTACAGGTATGAGCTGTCACACTGGGCCTGTGTTTAAATTTTGAAATAGTGAAAAAGACAGCAAACTGCAGGATGTAACATCTTGTCTGGTTAGTGCATATTTTAGTTCATACATGAAATATACTACCAAATTTAAATAATGTATTATAATTGAAATTTTTTTCTTTTAAAATTGTTATTTTTATTTATTTAATACGCTGCAATATCACTATGCATAACTGCAACACACTAATATATAAGCATATGTTTTTTCTATTTTTGAAAAAAGTTAATATAATTTAAAAGTTTCAACTTCTTTCCTTTTTTGTACTGTGATGTTTATTATTTATTTATTATTGTCATGATTAAATATACAAGGTTTAATAAAAAAATTTCACTCATGCTTTTTTTTCTCTTTACACTGATTTTTTTTTTTTTTTTTTTTGAGATGGAGTTTCTCTCTTTTTGCCCAGGCTGGAGTGCAATGGTGCAATCTCGGCTCACCACAACCTCCACCTCCCGAGTACAAGTGATTCTCCTGTCTTAGCCTCCTGAGTAGCTGGGATTACAGGCATGCGCCACCATGCCTGGCTAATTTTGTATTTTTAGTAGAGATGGGGTTTCCCCATATTGGTCAGGCTGATCTCAAACTCCTGACCTCAAGTGATCCATCTGCCTCAGTCTCCCAAAGTGCTGGGATTATAGGCATGAGCCACCACGCCCAGCCTACACTGATTTTTACTAAACAAATAAGGCTGGTAGTGGGACATATTTTTATTTAATGCATAAACATATAAGTCTCTTTATTAGAGAAACTGTATATATTGATGAATATGGTCAATGGTCACATCTATGGGTTAATTCTTTAAAAATCAGAACCAATAATTAGGATAGATTTTATGCTCTCTTCATTACATTGTGAAGTGTCTTGTGTAGTCATATTTTATTGCTGGAATGACAGCTGGTACAAATTTCAAGAAAATAAGAAGATACATATGAACTCCAAGTTCTCCCCCTCCTTCAGTGATTTTCTTCATCACCTCAGCATGCCTGCATGGGTGAACTGAACACATGGGAGGTGGCGGGAGATGAGGGTGATTTTCAATGGTCACCGTTTTCATCACATGATCTTGACTGATGTCTTTACACATGTGCTCAACTGTTCTACTGCCATTGCTCATCACAGCCAAACAACCCCTAATCATGGAGACTGGTAATATTTATCATAAGTGATGTAAAGGTAGTAAATTCTGGTTTGCAAAATAGCATCTTCGCCGCCAGCATCAGTTTTGGCTTTACAAGCTTCTACTATTTTTCTTGTATCTAGGGTAGCCTCATCTTTTTCCAACAATCCACTCTCTTCATATTCTTCCATAGCTGCATCTTCTCCTTCACCTTCCTCTTCTACCTCTTCACATAGTGCTGAACAATCTTGAAGTTTTATACTGTCCTTGTTTTCCAGTGTGATCTCTTTCAATGCTTTGGTTATTCCTGCAATATCTGTGTTGTGATATGTATCTACCCTTCTACCATCACCATCATCTTCTTCAATGATAGCTTCCAATTCATCTGAATATTTCATCTGTTTGCACTGCTTGTTGCATGGCATATTTTTGGTTACCACAAATTGTTTGCCTGTTGGTAGGTATGCCTTCACTTTCAATTCTTCCCCTGCAGCCCATTGCCATGTTGGACAGTGGTGGACTAAGCGATCTACAGCTGCCACTAACTCTTCTGGGATGATTATATCTGTTTCCTTAAACTTTGATTCCTTGAGGACTGGGGTCAGGTACTCAACCACTTCCAGTGCCTTACTCTTCACCGTGTTTGTTAATCACATTCTGCATTCTGGGGCTGGAGTAGCAGCCCACCGGCGACAGGATGGAAAGGGCAGCCAGGTCAGGGGCCGAGGAGTCAGAAAATGTCCCCGCTGCCACTGACTATCATCAGTACCAAGCAGCAGCCCCCCGTGCTGTGCTGTTTCTTTTCTGGCCATTAATAGTACTCTCTCTCTCTCTCTCTCTTGCTCGCTATATATATATATACACATATATACACACACACACACACACACACTTTTTTTTTTGAGGCAGAGTCTCGATCATTTGCCCCAGCTGGAGTGCAGTGGCGCAATCTCAGCTTACTGCAACCTCTGCCACCCGGGTTCAAGCAATTCCCCTGCTTCAGTCCTCCAGAGTAGCTGGGATTACAGGTGTATGCCACCACATCTGGCTAATTTTTTTATTTTTATTTTTTGAGATGGAGTCTCATTCTCTTGCCCAGGATGGAGTGCAGTGGCATGATCTCGGCTCACTGCAAACTCTGCCTCCCAGGTTCAAGCAATTCTCTTGCCTCAGCCTCCCAAGTAGCTGGGATTACAGGCATGTGCCACCACAACTGGCTAATTTTTGTATTTTTAGTAGAGACAGTTTCGCCATGTTGGCCTGGTGGGTCTCAAACTCCTGACCTCAGGTGATCCTCCCAAAATGTTGGGATTACAGGTGTGAGCCAGAGCCACCTCCCCCAGCCTACTTTTTTTTTAATTGAGCAGTTAATTTCCTTTCTGTTTACCCACTATCTGTTTGGGGAGGAGTTTATGTACTTAGTCTGGTGGAGAGAGAAATGAAACCCTTTAATTTTGCTTTTGGGTGGAGACTTATTAAGGAAGGTGCAGGAAAAAGCAATGTACAATTACATGACACAAGGACATATTGTTACTTCCTATAAAATTGGCAGCCCTTTTATTGCTTCAATTTGCACATAGGTTTCTTCTCACCCTCTCAAATTATACAGGTGTATGTTGATCTGCATGATAAATGTATAACTGAAAAGACTATTTGTACCGGAGGAAAGTCTAGTTAACGAAAAATATTGGTGAATCTTTTTAATTAAAGAATCAGTTTTTGTTCTATAAAGTCATGTTTTCAGGTAGCAGATTTGCTTAAAGAGAGGCACATTTGTATGTTGAAAAATAAATTATACACTTTTTGAATTCTATCCTGAATTTCACTCACATTTTGGTCCAGAAAAGGCAGTTTAACAAGATTAGTAGCATCAATAACCTTACTCAATATAAAATTGTAAGTTATCCATTGTATACTAAAGTTGAAAATACTAAAAGTCAAATTTGGGCCCCCATAATTTAGGTAAAGGTCAGAGAAAGTTTAGCAATAAATGAGGAGAGCATTTCCAAATAAGACATGAGAAAGAGGCTAAAGGGATGAGGAGAAGGGGATTTTGTAGTTTGGAGAAGAAAAAACTATAGGGAAGATTTTCATTAACTTTATTTTTTACTTTTTGAGACAGAGTCTCACTCTGTTGCCCTGGCTGGCGTGCTGTGGTGTGATCTTGGCTCACTGAAACCTCTGCCTGCCGAGTCAAGCCATTCTCATGCCTCATCCTCCTGAGTAGCTGGGATTACAGGCACGTGCCACCACGCCCAACTAATTTTTGTATTTTTAGTAGAGACAGGGTTTCACCACGTTGGCCAGGCCAAACTCCTGGCCTCAAGCGATCCGCTCGCCTCAGCCTCTCAAAGTGCTGGGATTATAGATGTGAACCATGGCACCTGGCCTCATTAACTTTTAAATAGATAAAAGGATATTATTTACTGCTTTCTTTAACAGGAGTGACTATAAGAATAAATAGCCCAGAGTTACTACCAGAAAAATTTTGGGTGAGAAACAGTACAAATAAATCCTAGTACAAATAAGACTGTGAAGGTAAAGGGCACTGGAGTGAATATCTGAGGTTACTAGCACACAGTTTCGTACTTCTTTGCCTCAGTTAGCAGGGAGGCAGGGGCTTGACTTGGAGCAAATATTCCTGAATGCCTCTTCCCTTTGGTCCAACCATTCTGAAAGACTGAATTAAAACTCTTTTTGTTTCACTTTTCTTTTCTCAAGCACAGCTTTCCTTTTCTCCTTCTCCTATTTCTCCTACCAACTTAAAAGAAAAATGGATCTTAGAGAAGCCGCTACGCAAACAACCAAGCTGAGTGTATGATGATTCTGAGTACCCCATTTGCTTGGTGATGCTTATATAATGAAAGTTTGTTTGAGGTTTAAGATAAGCCACAGTTTTGTTTTGTTTGGGGTAGTCATTTATCCCATGAATGAGTATTGGAACCTTATTTAGGTACAGGTTTGAATGAGAGACGGGGGCATGGAGAACGGAGAAATAGAGTAACCATGGACTTGTGTGGAAAAAGACAAGTGTGCGCCATGGAGAGGGAAGACGTCTGCCCTACGTCAGACTCTTAGCCAGAGATGGCTCTCCTTTCAAGTTCCCCTCCTCTCAATTTCGCAATGCCAAGCATTTCCTCTAGGCTCTTCTATTCACATTATGTCTGCGATGAAAGTTCTTACAGCAGACACAAACAAAGATTACAAAGGTTAGGAAGGTAATATAAATGGGTAAATCTAGTTGGGTTAAGACAACTGGGAGTTGCTGGGTTTGGGGAAGGTCCAGGTCCCACCTAAAAGGCATTCAAATAAAAACAAATGTTAAATACTCTGCAGGCCAAACAAAACACAGCTGGCTGGCTAAATTTAGCCCTATGCTCATCATGCTTTTTCTCTTTTCCTAGAGAATAGAACTTAAAGTATTCCCTCTTGTATGCAGATATGCACATGATACAGAAAATCAGAAGTAACTGAGAGGAAGGTCTAGATAGAGCATGATTTACTGAAATTCTACATACCTTAGGAAAGGCTATTTCTGGAATTTTATGCAAATTGTGAATTGATGAATCTTGGTTCTGGTTCCATGTTTAATTTTTACTTTATGTTTTTTTTCTGAGACAGAGTCTCACTTTGTTGCCCAGGTTAGAGTGCAGCGGTGAGATCTCAGCTCACTGCAACCTTGTCTCCTGGATTCAAGAGATTTTCCTGCCTCAGCCTCCTGAGTGGCTGGGATTAAAGGTGTGCACCACACTCAGCTTTTTTTTTTTTTTTTTTTTTTTTTTTAAGATATAGTCTGGCTTTGTCGCCCAATCTGGATTGCAGTGCCACAATCTCGGCTCACTGCCACCTCTGCCTCCCAGGTTCAAGCAATTCTCCTGCCTCAGCCTCCTGAGTAGCTGGAGTTGCAGGTGCAGGCCACTGCACACAGCTAATTTTTGTATTTTTCGTAGAGACGAGGTTTCACCATGTTGGCTAGGCTGGTGTCAAACACCTGACCTTAGGTGATCCGCTCCCTTTGGCCTCCCAAAGTGCTGGGATCACAGGCATGAGCCACCACGCCTGGCCTCATTTCTGGTTTTAATTCTTCAAATCTGCTTTGGGATGAGAAATATAAACTATTTAAGTGTAAATCCCTTTGAAAGGATGGAGCTTCCTCCTCCCCACCCCAACAGTTGAAAGTTAATTGCTGAGTCAGATACAACCCATGATAGATAGCACAGCACTCCCCAGATTATTTGGGAGTATTTTGATTTATCAGGATAGATGTAGTGATGTCTAATTCTTTCCTCAATATGTCATGTTCATCTTTCGTAAAGCAGCTATCAGTAGCTTCATTTACCACCTAAAACTTCCAATATAATATAAGTTCTTATAACTGGAGAACCTTCAGGCAGTTTACACATCTAGAGGAATCTTAATGGAAACTTAAAGACTCTAAAAGCTTTATAGTAATAAGAAAATAGTACCTTTTTGTTTTTATTATGATAACATACAAAGAAACACTGAAGGCTCTTCAACAATTCTGAATGTTGGTAAGAATGCGATTTTTAGGTAGAAATTATCAGAAGAGAAAATGAGAGAAAGTAATCAGAAATTGTTTCTTCAAAACATTAAGTTATCAGCTGGGCATTATGCTCATGCCTGTAATCCTGACACTTTGGGAAGCTAAGGTGGGAGGATCACTTGAGGCCAGGGGTTCAAGACCAGCCTGGGCAACATAGTAAGGCCCCATCTCTACAAAAACAAAAAAACAAAACAAAACAAAAATGAACCGGGCATGGCAGCATGTGCCTGTAGCCTTAGCTGCTTGGGAGACTGAACCCAGGAGTTTGAGGCTACAGTGAGCCCTGATCATGCCACCGCACTCTATCCTGGGCAACAGAGTGAGACTCTGTCTCTTACAAAATAAATAAATAAATAAATATCAAACCAGTCAGCTCCTTGCAGCAGTGAGCAGAGTGGAGAGTAGATTTGGAGAAGAAATATGAACTATCCAACAGCCATGAGTAGAAATCTATATGGGAAAGAGGAACAGAAAGATCAGTGATGACTGAGTAGAAACAAAATTCACCTTTGGTTCTTCTCAGAGAGAAGAACCAAAGATGAATAATTGTGGCCCAAGCGGAATACTGAGGGAAGAGTGCCAAAACCCACAGGAAGAAGCTGGGGCACAGAAAAAAGAGGGAAGCAAGAGTTTGATAATCCCCAGGGGACTTGCAGTCCTGTGGAAAGGGTAGGTGGGGATGTTTTTAGCTCCTTTCACTCACCCTCACTGCAGCAGACTGCTGGTTGGTTTCCAAACTGTTGGAGAGCCCCTCTGCCCTCCTGAACTGGCACCAGTGATTTGAGAACTTCTTGAGGGCAGAGCACCAGTTTGCCAGCTCATGCAGGATTGCTCACCCTGCCCCTAGACCCGAGCTGAGGTGGTGGGTGCCATACTGATTGTGCACCCACTGAGGGCCTCTGGCCTGCCCAGGGAGTCTCAGCCCTTGTGTTGCTGCGTTACTGGGTCCCACACAAACATTCCCTAGCACCTGCTCAGACTATAGCAAGCGCCAGTGGGATCTAGGGGGACCTGTGGGGTTGCTCGAAGTCTAACCCTCAGGACAAACTGTCCATAGGGGAAGAGAGTATACACTGTGTCAAAGCACACCTTGGGACAAGGGAGATGAGAGTAGAGGCTCTCCTGTGCCTGAGAGCTCCCTGTTCGTGCACCAAATGTGACTGTGCCCCTTCCAGCAGAGATGCATGTGTGGTGCTGGAGAAGTAGGGTTCCGCCCAGTGGGCAGGCAGCATTGGTGCTCAAGAAGGGGCATAGAGAGGGGGACTTCTCCCCTACATTCATCGCTGTGTACATAGCCAGGGTGTTCCTGTGGGGGGTTGGCACAGGTATGCCTATGGATGGTCATTGCAGGGCTATTAGGAATGGCTGCACCCCAACTGGCAGTGTTCCTACCACCACCCTGGGCCCGGCTTGCATGAAGAGTGGGGCCTCTCTCCCTCTCTACATGGAGCAGCAGTTTTCCTGCAGTAGAGATCAAGGAAGCCACAAAACTGTCTTGTGTTCAGCTGAAGGAAGAACCCTTCCTTGGGCAGCCATCTCAGTGGAAGACCTTGGGACAGGCATTTCTGCAGCCCTCAGCTATACTGCAGCCTAGAGATAAACAACATTGCCTATCTCAGAGTCAGGACAGGAGTGTGATTGGGAGGCAGGTCGCATTCCTGCTTGCTCAGGACATGGAACTGGTGCAGCTTTCTCAGCTCATTTCACCACAAGCCCCGGACTAGCTTCATCAGGGCTTGTGCTTCCACTGTCACTGGGGTATCCAAAGGTGAACTTAGCAGTCCAGCTCCACCCAGCTTCATCCCCTCTTCCTGGGGGTTAGCAGGGAACTCAAGGCACCCGGCATTCCACAGATCAGCCCACCCACGGATCAGCCCACCGCCTGAGATAGCAGACAGCCCCTCCCTATAAACAAAGATTAAGCACATACCCTCAGCATCTGACTCTTACCCGTAATTGCCACCTGCTGGCCTAGAGGTGGAACTGCACAACCCAATGCAAAACCTTTTGACAGAAGCGCGCAGTGCTATGAACCAAGTAAGCTTCCTAAGACCTCCATAAGCTCAGCCCTGCAGAAGGTAGTGAGCCTGCTAATATGCCCAGCACGGTGCTACTACAATCAGCATTTGAGAAAGCCACTGCACTAAGGCTATCTATAACCAAGGAATTCACACAGAACCTTGGCCCCCTGACAGCACCCAGAATTGAAGCCAATCATTCATAACATACATTACAGTCACACCCTAAAGGAGGATAATTATTTTTAAAGTCCCATCCAAATGAAAGTAAATTCAAAATTAAAAAGTGAGATATTCTCCAGATGAGAAAGAACCAATGTAAGAACTCTGGCAGTATGAGAAAACAGAGTATTTCAACAACCTCAAAAGATTACATTAGCTCTCTACCAATAGATACTAGTCAAAATGAAAATTCTGAAATTACAAAGAATTCAAAATATATATCGTAAGGAAGTTTAATAAGATCCAAGAAAAGGTGAAAAAACCACTGGGCGTGGTGGCTCACGCCTGTAAACCCAGCACTTTGGGAGGATGAGGCGGGTGGATCACAAGGTCAGGAGTTTGAGACCAGCTTGACCAACATGGTGAAACCCCATCTCCACTAAGAATACAAAAATTAGACAGGCATGGTGGCACATGCCTATAATCCCAGCTACTCAGGAGGCCGAGGCAAGAGAATTGCTTGAACCCAGGAGGCGGAGGTTGTAATGAGCTGAGATCACGCCACTGCACTCCAGCCTGAGCAACAGAGTGAGACCCCGTCTCAATAAAGAAAAAAAAAAGAAAAGGTGAAAAAACCAACATGAAGAAATTAGAGAAACAGTTCAGGACATAAATGACAAATTTACAAAAAAGAAAAAACTTACTAAAGAGATAAGATACTTTAAAAAACAGAACTTCTAGAAATAAAAAATTTATTGAAGGAATTACAAAATACAGGTGAAAGACTTCAAAACAGACTAGACCAAGCAGAAGAAAAAAAATTAGCAGAAGAAGACAGGTCTTTTGATTTAACTAAGTGAGACAAAAATAAAGAAAAAAGCATTTTTTTTTTTAGATGAAGTCTCACTCTGTTGCCCAAGCTGGAGTGCAGTGGCATGATCTTGGCTAACTGCAACCTCCACCTCCTGGGTTCAAGTGATTCTCCTGCCTCAGCCACCCAAGTAGCTGGGACTACAAGCACACACCACAAAAAACTGCCTGGCTAATATTTTTGTATTTTATAGTAGAGACGAGGTTTCACTATGTTGGCCAGGCTGGTCTGGAACTCCTGACCTCATGATCCACCCACCTTGGCCTCCCAAAGTGCTGGGATTACAGGTGTGAGCCACCATGCCCAGCCAGTAAAAAGAATTTTTTTAAATGAGCAAAGACTTCAAGAAACATGGGTATATGTAAAATGGCCAATCCTATAAATAATAGATATTTCTAAAAGAGAAGAAAAAGTAAAAATCTTTTTTATTTTTACTTTTTGAGATGGAGTCTTGCTCTGTCATCCAGGCTGGAAGGCAATGGCATATTCTCAGCTCGCTGCAATCTTCATGTCTTGGGTTCAAGCCATTCTCCTGCCTCAGCCTCCTGAGTAGCTGGGATTATAGGCATGCACCACCACACCTGGCTAATTTTTGGATTTTTAGTAGAGATGGGGTTTCACCATGTTGGTCAGGCTGGTCTTGAACTCCTGACCTCAGGTGATCCACCTGCCTTGGCCTCCCAAAGTGCTGGGATTACAGGCATGAGTCACCATGCCTAGCCATAAAAAATATATATGTATATACATTTTTTTGAGATGGAGTTTCCCTCTATTGCCCAGGCTGGAGCTGGAGTGCAGTGACACGATCTCAGCTCACTGCAGCCGCTGCCTCCCAGGTTCAAGTGATTCTTCTGCCTCAGCCTCCCAAGTAGCTGCGACTACAGGCATGCACCACCATGCCCACTTAATTTTTGTATTTTTGGTAGACACAGGGTTTCACCATCTTGGCCAGGCTGATCTCAAACTCCTGACCTTGTGATCTGCCTGCCTTGGTCTCTCAAAATTCTGGGGTTACAGGTGTGAGCCACAGTGCCCAGAAGAAAAATCTTTTAAAACCTATTTGAGGAAATAATTCTGGAAAACTTCCCTGGTCTTGCTAGAGACTTAGACATAAAGAAAGACTTAGAGGTAAAGAAAGCTCAGAGAACAATATGCCTTGTTGAACTTTGCAAAACAAACCTCAACTAGTTATACTGCCATCAGACTATCCAAAGGCATTATGTAGGAAAAAAATTCTAAAAGCAGCAAGAGAGAAGCATCTAATCACCTATAAAGTACTTCATAGCAGAAACCTTACAAGCCAGAAGAGATTAGGGTCCTATTTTCAGTCTTCTTAAGAAAAAAAAAAAAAAAACTGCTAGCCAAGAATGTTATAACCTGCTAAACTAAGTTTCATAAATGAAGGTGAAATAAAGTCTTTCCCAGACAAGCAAACATTGAGGAAATTTGTTGCCACTTGACCAGACCTACAAGGAATGCTCAAAGGAGTTCTGAACATAGAAATGAAAGGGTGATACTTGCCACCATAAAAGCATACAAAAGTACAAAACTCACAGATCTTACAAAGCTATTACACAAATGAGACTACAAAGCAACTAAGCAATAATTAACATTATGACAGGAATAAAACTTCACACATCAATATTAACCCTGCATGTAAATGGACTAAATGTGCTACTTAAAATATATAGGCTGGCAGATGGATTAAAAAAAAAAAACAGGCCAGGTGTGGTGGCTTACACCTGTAATCCAGGCACTATGGGAGGTCGAGGTGGGTGGATCACCTGAAGTCAGGAGTTTGAGACCAGGCTGGCAAACATGGTGAAACCCCATCTCTACTAAAAATACAAAAAATTAGCTTGGAATGGTGGCACACACCTGTAATCCCAGCTACTTGGGAGGTTGAGGCAGGAGAATTGCTTGAACCCAGGAGGTGAAGTTGCAGTGAACCAAGATTGTGCCATTATACTCCAGCCTGGGTGACTGAATGAGACTTTATCTAAAAAATAAATAAAATAAAATAAAAAGAACACTAGGCCAGGTGTGGCGGCTCACACCTGTAATCCCAGCATTTTGGGAGGCCAAGGCAGGTGGTCAGGAGATCAAGACCAGCCTGGCCAACATGGTGAAACCCCGTCTCTACTAAAAATACAAAAAATTAGCCTGGTGTGGTGGCATGCACCTGTAGTCTCAGTTACTGGGGAAGCTGAGGCAGGAGAATCACTTGAACCTGGGAGGCAGAGGTTGAAGTGAGCTGAGATCATGCCACTGCACTCCAGCCTGGGCAACAGAGTAAGACTCCATCTCAAAAAAAAAGAACAACAACAAGATCCAATCACATGCTGCTTACAAGAACCCACCTAATGAGTAAAGTCATTTACAGACTTAAAATAAAGGGGTGGCAAAAGAAATTTCTCAAAAATGGAAACAAAAAGTGAGGAAAATTTATAGGACTTTAACACTCTGCTCCTGAATGATCTTTGGGTAAATGATAAAATTACGGTAGACATTTTAAAACACTTTTCTTTTCCCTCATCTCCTTCTTGAAACAAGGTCTCACTCTGTCACCAACATTGAAGTGTAATGGTATCAGATAAAACATACTTTAAATCAACAACAGTTAAAAAAAAAAAAAGACAAGGAAGGTCATTATATAATGACAAAGGTTTCAACAAGAAGATACAACAATCTTAAATATATAGGCACTCAACACGGGTCCATCTAGAGTCATAAAACAAATACTACTAGACCTAAGAAAAGAGATAGACAACAATACAACAGTACAATAGTAGGGAGGACTTCACTCCACTTGCAGCACTAGACAGATCACCAAGGCAGAAAATCAACAAATAAATTCTGGATTTAAGTTGAACTCTAGACCAAATGAACCCAACAGATGTTCACAGAACAATGGCAGAATATACATTTTTCTCATCTGCACATGGAACACTCCCCAAAATATATCATATGCTTGGCCACTAAGTAAGTCTCAATATATTTTGGAAAATCAAAATCATATCAAGTATTTCTCAGACCATGGTGGAATAAAGCTAGAGATCAATACCAAGAAAAACTCTCAAAACTATATAAATACATGGAAATTTAACACCCTGCTCCTGAATGATCTTAAATGTTAGTAAATGATAAAATTAAGGTAGACATTTTTAAACACTTTATTTTCCCTAATGTTCTCCTTCTTCTTGAAACAAGGTCTCACTCTGTCACAAACATTTAAGTATGATGGCATGATCATAGTTTATTACAGCCTCAAACTCCTAGGCTCAAGTGATCCTCCTGCCTCAACTTCCCAAGTAGCTGGGACTACAGGCACATGCCACAATGCCTAGCTAATGTTTTTTAAAAAAATTTATAGAGATGGAGTCTTGCTGTGTTGCCCAGGCTGGTCTTGAACTCTTGGCCTCAAGTAATCCTCCCACCTTCACCTCCCAAAGTGCTGGGATTACAGATGTGAGCTACTGTGCTCAGTCTAGAAATTAAAAAAATTTTTGGAATGAATGAAAGGAGACACAACATAGCAAAATCTCTGAAATACAGTAAAAGCAGTTGGAAGAATGAATTTTATAGCATTAAATGCTTACATCAAAAAGATAGAAAGATCTCAAATTAACAACCTAATGTCATATCTCAAGGAACTAGAAAAACAAGAACAAACCAAACCCAAAGCTAACAGAAAAAAAGAAATGACAAATATCAGAGCAGAACTAAATGATATTGAAACAAACAAACAAACAAAAAATACAGACTGTGTGCAGTGGCTCATACCTGTAATCCAGCACTTTGGGAGGCCAAGGCAGGAGCATTGCTTGAGCCCAGGAGTTTCAGACCAGCCTGGGCAACATGATAAAACCCTGTCTCTACAAATAATACAAAAATTAGCAAAGTATGATGGCATGTGCCTGTAGTACCAGCTACTCAGGAGGCAGAGGTGGAAGGTTGGCTTGAGTTTGGGAGGTTGAGGCTGCAGTGAGCCATATCGCACCACTGCATTCCAGTCTGGGTGACAGAGAAGACCCTGTCTCAAAAACCAACAACAACAATAGATCAATGAAATGAAAAGATTCTTTGAAAATATAAACAAATTGATTGATAGACTGTTAGCTAGATTATCCAAGTAACAAAGAAGATTCATATAAGCAAAATCAGAAATGATAAAGGTGATATTACAACTGATACCACAGAAATAAAAAAGATCATCAGAGACTACTATGACTATCTATATGTACACAAACTAGAAAATCTAGAGGAAATGGAGAAATTCCTGGAAACATACAACCTCTCAAGAATGAACCAGGAAGACATAGAAAATCCTGAACAGACCAATAATGAGCAGTGAAATTGAATCAGTAATTTAAAAATCTTCCAACAAAAAAGGCCCAGGACCAGATGGATTTACAGCCTAATTTTATCAGACTTACAAAGAGGAACTAGTACCAGTCCTACTGAAACTGTTCCAAAAAATAGAGGAGGAGGGCATCCTCCCTAACTCATTCTACAAAGCTAGTATCACTGTGATACAAAAGGCAGGCAAGGACACAACCAAAAAGGAAAACTATGTGCCATGCCAATATTCTTTTTCTTTCTTTTCTTTTCTCTTCTCTTTTTTTTTTTTTTTTTTTTTTTTGAGACGGAGTCTTGCTCTGTCACCCAGGCTAGAGTGCAGTGGCTCAATCTTGGCTCACTGCAACCTCCGCCTCCCTGGTTCAAGCAATTCTCCTGTCTCAGCCTCCCAAGTAGCTGGGATTACAGGCACTTACCACCACGCCCAGCTAATTGTTGTATTTTTAGCAGAGAGGGATTTCATCGTGTTGGCCAGGCTGGCCGTGAACTCCTGACCTCAGGTGATCTGCCTGACTCGGCCTCCCAAGGTGGTGGGATTACAGGCATGAACCACTGCACCCAGCCTACATGCCAATATTCTTGATGAACATAGATGTAAAAATCCTCACCAAAATACTAGCTAACCAAATCCAACATCACATTGAAAAGATAACACAACACAATAACTGAGTTTTATTCTAGGGATGCAAGGATGATTCAACACACAGATACCAATAAATATGATTCACCACATAAACAGAATTAAAAACAAAAACCATATGACCATCTCAATTGATGTAGAAAAAGCACTTGATAAAATTCAGCATCCCTTCCTAGTAAAAACCCTCAAATAAACTACCTCAAAATAATAAAAGTTATATATGACAAACCCACAGACAACATCATACTGAATGGGAAAAAGTTGAAAGCATTCCCCTAAGAACTGGAAGAAGACAAGGATGTCCACTTTCACCATTCTTATTCAATACAGTACTGGAAATCCTAGTTAGAGCAATCAGACAAGAGAAAGAAATAAAAGGCATCCAAATTAAAATCATATCTATTCACTGATGATTTGGTCTTATACCTAGAAAACCCTAATCAATCTTCCAAAAAACTCCTGGGTTTGATTAATGACTTCAGTAAAGTTTCAGGATACAAACCAATGTACCAAAATCAGTCGCATTTCTGTATACCAATAATGCTGAAGCTGAGAACCAAATAAATAACTCAATGCAACTTATAATACTTAAAAGAAGAATAAAATACCTGAGGATATATTTAACCAAGAGGTGAAACATCTCCACAAGGAGAACCATAAAACGCTGATGAAAGAAATTGTAGAGGAAACAAATGGAAAAACATCCCATGCTCATGGATTGGAAGAATCAATATCATTAAGATGACCACATCACCGAAAGCAATCTACAGATTCAAAGCAATTCCTATCAAATTACCAATGTCATTTTTCACAGAATTAGAAAAAGCAATCCTAAAATTCATATGGAATCAAAAAACAGCCTGACTAGCCGAAGCAATCCTAAGCAAAAAAGAACTAAGCGGGAGGTGTCACCTTACCTGACTCCAAATTATGCTACAAGATAGAGTAACCAAAACAGTATGGTATTGATGTAAAAATAGAAATTTAGATTAATGAAACAGAATAGAGAACATAGATATAAAGCCACATACCTACAGCCAACTGATCTTCAACAAAATTTGCAGAAACATAACTGGGGAAAGGATACCTCATTCAATAAATGGTGCTGGCAAAATTGGATTGCCATATGTAGAATGAAACTGGATCCCTATCTCTCATCTTATATAAAAATTAACTCGGAATAGATTAAATTCTTAAATGTAAGACCTGAAATTAGAAAAATCCTTGGAAGAAAACCTAGAAGAACTCTTCTAGACATTGGCCTAAGCAAATAATTTATGAAATTTATTTGCTAAAAAGCAAATGCAACAAAAATTAAAATAGACAAATGGGGCCTAGTTAAACTAAAAAGCTTCTGCACAACAAAAGAAATAATTGGCCAGGTGTAGTGGCTGAAGTCTGTAGTCCCAGTGCTTTGGGAACCTAAGTTAGGAAGATCACCTGA
Organism: Cacajao melanocephalus; assembly: GCA_963573385.1. Taxonomy (NCBI): domain Eukaryota; kingdom Metazoa; phylum Chordata; class Mammalia; order Primates; family Pitheciidae; genus Cacajao; species Cacajao melanocephalus. The sequence continues at coordinate 180,534 of CAUYLG010030072.1, forward strand.
GACTAGGAGTTCAGGACTAGCTTGGGCAACATAGTGGGATTCCGTTTCTACAAAAAATTAGATTAGCTGGATGTGGTGGCACATGCCTACAGTCCCAGCAACTTGGGAAGCTGAGGTGGGAGCATCACTTGGATCACTTGAGCCCTAGGGAAGTCAAGGTTGCAGTGAGCCAAGATCGTGCCAGCCTGGCAACAGAGCAAGACTCCATCAAGAAAGAAAAAGAAAGAGAGAAAGAGAGGAAGAAGGAAGGAATGAAGGAGGAAGGGAAGGAGGGAGGAGGGAGGGAGGGGGGAGGGAGGGAAGGGGGAGGGAGGGAAGGGGAAGGGAGGGAGGGAAAAAGAAAGAAAGAAAGAAGGAGAGAGAGAGAGAGAGAGACAACCGGGAGAGATCCAAGATGGCCAGTTAGCAGCAGCTCAGGATTGCAGCTCCCAGTGAAAGCGCAGACAGTAAGTGGATGCTGCAGTTTCAGATGAATTTTTGTTGCCCACAGACCGGGAGATTCGCGGCAGAGGAGCCACATGGGTCACCAGCACGACTCTTCTGACTGACAAGGCTGTTTTGCCGGCGCCCCGGCACGGCGCTTCTCAGTGCGGAGTATACAGGGAGTATACAGGACGGGGTGCCCTTAGAGTCCAGCTCGGCTGGTCCCATTCCCACAAGGAGAACAGCAATTGGAAGCGCTGAGGACTGAGAGTTTCACAGCAAGTACAGCCGAACCCGGGAAGGTCCAGCTCTGTGGGGAAGGGACGTCCGCCAAAGGAAAACTAAGAAACAGAAAAAACTTCATCACCGGGCAGAGAGAGATCCAAGATGGCCGTTTAGCAGCAGCTCAGGATTGTAGCTCCCAGTGAAAGCACAGAGAGCGAGTGGATGCCGCAATTTCAGACAAATTT